>JAQQSU010018028.1:0-10566 GCA_028627135.1 Pseudochirops cupreus | reverse complement strand
TCTTTACCCCAAAGAAGGAATCAAGGGTTTGGGAGCTGTTCTTACTTTGCTTCTTATGCTTATTCTTACTCATGGTTGTTCAGACCGTGATTTTTCTTTTTAAAATCTCTGTGGGGCTCTGCTTCCAGAAGGGAAAGCTCTGTCCCAAATCGCTGGGGTCCTCCCAGCTGCCGTAGCTCTCAGGAAGATGCTGGGACTCTTCTTAAATACTTCTGGCTGACTGGATAATGAGGACTCCAAGATGGAGGCCCAAGACAGCAATCCGGATCCAGGCCGCTCATTGTGAGAGCACTGGCCTGAGCACAATCGCTAAGTCCCCCTGCTGTCTGCAGGCTGCAGGCGGGAAGCTACAATGCGGAGGTGGGTGCAAAACCTCTGTCTTTCGCTTTTCCACTCTGGAGGCCTTTCACCAGACTGCTTATCTCCCCCTTTCGCAGTGCCCACTCGCAGCTGCTGCTAATCCGCTCACCTGAGAGGCTCCTCCGCTCCTCCCGTCCAGCCGCCCCTGGGGCACAGCCGCGGCTTCAGAGAAGGCTGGTTTCGGTTCGCAGTGCTGATATGGTTCCTCGTAGCCGAGCTGACTTTAGTGGGAAGTATCTTAGTATCTTTGTGTGCGTTTTGGAGTTCTAGGATTGGTTTAGAGTCCTGTTTTATGGGTATTTTGGGGTGGCTATGTGAGAGCTGCAATATGTTGCTGCTGCTATGCTGCCATCTTGGCCCCTAGTGAACATAATTTTAAAAGATTATTGAATCCTTAACTAGCTATCTTTCCTAGTAAAGCAGATCTAAGAACCTGTGCTAACAGCCATCTTGTATACGCCAATGGAGTTGCTGCTACAGCTTTCCTCCCACTATCACCACCTCTTAATATCTGTTGAGTTGTATTAGTCAAAGTTTTTGGCAGGAGTAAGCTCATTTTTTTATTAAAATAACTTTCAATTTTTTAAAAATATCACCATAATTTCCTCCTGAATAACTCTACCTCTCAGAGAGCCATTTATATAATATTTCTAAAGACAAAAAAGAGGTTAAAATCAACATAATTGATCAATACCTCACACACACACACACACATACATGCACCCACCCACCCACTCACACACACACACACACACACACACACACACACACACTGTACCACACTTAGGGACCTTCCAACTCTGCAGAAAGTTGTAGTATCTCCTTTGATTTGCTTTATGGAAACATGCTCATTCTTCATAATTATACAGCATTCACTTTTGTTTGCTTCCATGGTAGTTATTTCCATTTGCATTATTGTAGTTGCTGTGTATATTCTTTTTGTTATTGTTGTTCTTACTTCATTCTGCATCAGTTCATGGAAATTTTTTGATGCTTTTCATTATTCATCACATTCAACACTTCTTACAGCACAAGAATAATCCATTACATTCATATACCACAATTTGTTCAGCTGTCCCCCATTGATAATCTTTATTTATAATTCTGAGTGGATAATTTTTTGAGTATAATTCTCTGAGTATAATTCTTTGCCATCACAAAAAGTATGGCTATAATTATTTTGGCGTATATGGAGAATTTTTTTTTCTTTTCTGGAGCCTATTTCAAACATAAGTCTAGCTGTGGAATCTCTAGGAATGGGCATTTTAGTCACTTTATTTGCATGATTCCATATTGTTTTGCAAACACTTAAGATGGTTTACAGCTCCACCATCAGTGTATTAATGTGCCTATAGTCAGTCCCATGACTCCTCCAACATTATCTTTCTCCACCTTTTGTCATCCTTGTCAATGTTCATAGAATGTGGTAAAACCTCAGAGTTTGGTTGATATTTATCTTATTGGTGATTTAGACATCGCTTTCATATGGCTATTAATAACTTACAATTCTTTTGACACCTGTTTATTCATATAATTTATTTATCTATTCTATTTTGTTTCATTTAATCTGTTGGATAATGACATTTTTCTGTTTTAAATTCTGATTTCCTTATCTCACATTTTTCCTATTATCATAAATATCACCATCCATTTTCCTGATTCTCACCTATTTAGATTTGAAATCTCAAATCAAGGTGATCCATTTGACTTCTGAAATATTTTAATTTGGAACAATAGAAGGACTAAAATTTATAAATGTGTACTGAAGTCAGCATGTGTATGTATAGGTAGAGTATAGATTTATAATTTCATATATTTAAGGGAGAAACTCTATCAATGCATTTTAGTACCTTCTTTGTAACTTACAGATCTAGAGAGTCACCTAGAATGTTGAGGATGAAGGGCTTGTTCAGGGTCACATGGTTAGTAACAGTATCTATCAGATTCATGACTTGAACCCTTCCAGATCTTCCTGACTTTAGAGGTTGGCTTTTTATACATTAGGCTATATATACTGAATCATGCATACATATATATATATCCAGACATATGTACACATATGTACATACATCATATAAGTCTATGGACACATGTGTTTATGCATGTGTGTGGTACTTGCATATGGAAGCATGCATATACATATACACATACAAGAAATTCCTGCTTACAAATGTATGTGTGTCTAGATATCCACATAGAAGTGTGTGTGTGTGGGTGTGTGTGTGTGTGTGTGTGTTTGAGTAATATTGAATAAATCACTTAACCTAGAGAGTCCTTCATTTTCCCATTTATGCAATGATGATATTGGGTTTCCTATGGGTTCCATCTATTCCAAAGTGGAGTGGTTACCACAGAAGGTAATGGATGAAGCCATTGTTGGCTATGTTTTGAAAGGATAGTTTTCCCAGGAAGGAGATAGTCACTATGGTCCATTTAAATGCCTGACATGTTGTAATTTGTGATATCAAGTCTCTCCTGGTTCTCTCTCGTAGGACACTTTGCAGTCCCAGAGCTTTGATGATTTTACTGGCCTAGCTTATCTTCTCCACGGTAAATCCTGACACCAGTCTCAAAAGCTAATCTTGTGAGCAGAATGATATCATCATATTTGCACAATAGTAACATTCAGAGTGTCTCTGGTTGGTTCTCGGGATGTGAGCTTCCTTTTCTCTGTACGCACAATCTATGATTGCTTTTGGTTACACAGATGACTTCCTGATCTAAGTATCTTGTGAAACTCCCCGCCATCCAAACTTCTCACTGAAACAGAAATATTCATGGGAACTGATATTTGCTGGTAGTTAATTATGATCTGTTAGTGTTATAATGCAGCTGTGCTGGCTGGTAGCTCCATCTGTGTCTGAGAGTAGGCCCTAATGGCTAATGCATGAAAAAAATTAGGCTTAATTCAACCAAGTCACAAGGAATCGTGTGCATAGAACATGGGGGTTGGAGCTGGGAGGTCCACGTTCACATCTTATCTCTGCCTCTCCCATTTCTGTTTGTGTGAAATTGGCAAACCATACTTTGTCTGCCTAGGCCTGTTTTCTTTACTATTAAATGTTTGGGAGAAGCCTCAAAGGCCCTTCCAGTTTTAATAATCTAAGCATTTATTAAGTACTTATTAGCATATAACACTAAGTTCTGTACTTCTGGAGGGGAGAAGGTACAAACACATATGAGGTTTTGATTCCTGTCTGAGAAAGCTGATGAAGACTGGATAAAAGCTTGGTGCAAATATTGTAGAAGAGATTTTCTAACAGGCACAGATGGATTGAGTTAGCCTTGGAGATCATCCTCTACACTGAGGCACTCTGATTGACTGGTATCATAGGGGAGAAAAACAGTATTGTTTTTAGAACTATATAATCCTTCTAGAATCATATATGATTTGTGTGGATGGCCTCTCTTCCTCCACCATATTCTTGCCACCCTGACTTGGGCCACAAACTTGGAGCTATGCATGGGTTTTCTATGTTTTCAGTACTATCCTTCCTCATCTGTGCCCCATGATCACGTCTCTGTTTCATACCTCTTGTTCAGCTTGCATATCTGGACACCAATCACCTCCTTCAAATCCTACTGGCCAGTTTCTAACCTCAGTGATGTCCTAAAGATTTAATCTCAAAGGTTTAAGAGCTCTAGAATCAAATACAAACTCCTCTGTTTGGTATTTAAAACTTTTTACAATCTACCTCCAGAATACTTCTCCAGGATAAATACATGCTTTGTCAATCCAAACCCCAAAAGATGGGGCCAAACTGATCTAGCTGCTTTTCTGTTTCTCATCTCTGGAGCTTTGCACTGTCTGCCCACTGTAATCATAATGCTCTCTCCTTACCTCTTTTTTTGGAGGGGGGGAGGTTTGTATTTTTTGAATTTGTTTTGTCAAACATGTTCTAATTACATTTCTTTTTTTAAGTAAATAAATTTATTTTCTTGTTTACATCATTCATTTCCACGAGATTTTGAGTTGCAATTTTTCTCCCCATCTTTCTGCTACCCAGCACCTCAAAACAGCCATCCTACTGTATACCCCCTCCCCCAATCTGCTCTCTCCTATTCCTCCCCTTCGCCCCTCTGACTTTCCAGTAGGGCAGGATGGATCTCCCAACCACAGTGCCTGTGTATCTTAAGTCTCAGTTGGATGTAGTTAATAACAATGATAATAATAACTGTGTGTGTGTGTGTGTGTGTATATATATATATATATATATATATATATATATATATATATATACACACACACACATATGTATTTTTAACATTTGATTATAGAACTTTAAATTCTAGATTCTTTCCCTTCCTCCCTCATCACCCACCCCCACTGGAAGGACAAGCAATTAAATACAGGCTGAACATGCGTAATTACGCAGAATGTCTGCACAGTGAGCATATTGTGAGAGAATGATTATACATCCCTCCTTCCTTCGTATCCTGCCCCTCTCTTGTTCTATTCTCTACCCTGTCTCTGTCCCTGTCCCTTCACAGAAGTGTGTACTCCCAGCAACCCTGCCCTCCCCTCTGTCATCCCCCCTGTTATCCCCATCCCCCCACTCTCCTGTGTGGCAAGATGCCCAGTTTAGAGTTTATGTCATTCCTTCCCTAACCCAAGTTCAATGAGAATAAGGTTGAACCTTTCCCTTTTGCCTTCCTGTTCATCCCCTCCATTGTAACAATTATCCCTTCGCCTCGTCTATGAGATGATTAACCCCATTCTGTCTCTTCCTGTCTCCTCTGGTTCTAATCCTCTGCCACCTCAGGATTTCACCTTTTAGAGTATTGTCCCTTCCTACTCAATTGATCCTGTGCCCTCTGTGTATTCATGTATACACATACTCAGATATGTGCTTGTTTGCATATGTAAACCCTCCCATATAGACATATGTGTATGCATATGTATATTTACATTTGTATTCCCTTCCCCTACCCTCATACTGAGAAAAGTTTCCTAAGTTACAATTATCATTTTTCCATGTTGGCTTGTAAATAGTTCAATTTTGATAAGTTCCTTATGATTTCTTTTCCATGTTTACCTTCTCATGATTCTTGTGTTGGAGTGTCAAACTTTATTTTCAGTTCTGGTTTTTTCAGCAAGAATGTTTGAAAGTCCTCCACCTCACTGAATGACCATATTTTCCCCTGGAACACTATACTCAATTTTGCTGGATAGGTGATTCTTGGCTTTAATCCAAGCTCCCTTGATCTCTGGAATATCATATTCAAGATCCTTCTATCCCTTAATGTAGAAGCTGCTAGATCCTGGGTTATCCTAATTGTGTTTCCACAGTATTCAAATTGTTTATTCGTGGCAGCTTGTAATATTTTCTCCTTGACTCTGGAACCTGGCTATAACATTCCTAGGAGTTTTCTTTTTGGGATCTTTTTCAAGAGATAATCAGTGAATTCTTTCAAGTTCTATTTTGCCCTCTGGTTCTAAACTATCAGGGCAATTTTCCTTGAGAATTTCTTGAAGGATGCTTTCTAAGTTTGTTTTTTGATCATGGCTTTAATGTAGTCCAATAACTTTTAAATTGTCTCTTCTGGATCTATTTTCCAGGTCAGTGGTTATTTCAAGGAGATATTTCACAATGCCTTCTATGTTTTCATTTGTTTGGATCTGTTTAATAGTATCTTGATTTCTCATCAAGTCATTTGTTTCCATTTGCTCCACTCTAATTCTGAAGGAATTATTCTCTTCAGAAAACTTTTGAGATTCTTTTTCCATCTGGCAAATTTGACTTTTTAAGACATTCTTCTCCTCATTGGCATTTTGGGCCTCTTTTGCCATTTGAGTTCATCTGTTTTTTAAGGTGTTATTTTTTTTCGGTTGGGTTCTTGACTCTCTTTTCATGATTTTTTTCCATCATTTTCATTTCTCTTCCTAATTTTTCCTCCACTTCTCTTGTTTGGTTTTCAACATCTTTCTTAAGCTGCTCTATGGCTTGTAGGCAGTCTTCATGTTTCTTGGAAGCTTTTGGTGTGGGAGTTCTTACTGTGTTGTCTTCCTCCCATTCCATGCTTTGATCCTTTTTGTCCCCAAAGAAGAAATCCATAGTTCTGTTGCTGTTCTTACTTTGCTTCCTTTGCCTGCTCATGTTGCCAGTGAATTACTTGATCTTTTGCCTCTGTGGAACTTGCTTCCAGAGAGGAAAGCTCTGTCCCAAATTGCTGGGGTTTTCACAGCCGCTGGAGCTATTAGGAGGCTGCTGCAGCCCCCACCAGCTTTGACTCACTGAAAATGCACCCCAGGATCACCACCCAAGATCACGATCTGGATCCAGGCCTCTCAATGCAAGAGCACTTATCCTCTGCATGATCACTTGGCCCCCCCTGCAGTCTGCAGGCTGGGAGCTCTGAAGCAGCCATGTGGAGGCAGCTGCAGAGCTGCACTTCTGCTGCTTCCCTGCCCAGGAGGCAGTTTGGCCAGACCACTTTTCTCCCCCAAATTTAGCTGAGTTCCATTGACCTTTCACTTAGTCCCTGTTTCTTATGGCTTGATAATTCTGGAAACTGCCACAGCTGCCACTTATCCACTCTCCTGAAGGCTCCAGCTGCAGCTCATCCTGGCCACTCTGGGGCCAAGCCACAGTTTCAGGCCAGGCTGGTTTCGAACTCCCAATGTGCTGTGATGAGCCCTTCTTGCCAAGCTGCCTCCAGCAAGGGATGTGTTTTTCTGTATTTTTGTGAGTTTTGGAGCCTAAAATTTCTTTAGAGTCATATGTTATGGGTATTTGAAGCGGCTATGTGGGAGCTGCAGAACCTTGTAGCTTCTATGCTGCCATCTTGGCTCTGTTCCTCCTTATCTCTTTCTTATAGGCTCTCTAACTTCCCTTGAGGCTCATTTCAAGAGAACATCACATAAGGCCTTTTCTGCCTTTCTTCTACCCTTCATGTACCCAACCAATATTGCTTTTTAACTTTTCCATTTATTTTGTATTTATTCATTTGCATAAATATTATTTCCTGACGAGAGAATGTGAGAGTTGAAGGTGGGAGATGTTTGCTTTTTTGTCTTTGAATCTTAGATTGCTAGTATAATGGGTGGCATAGAATAAGAATACAGTCAATGATTATTGAATGAAGGAAGGGAGGAAGAGGAGAAAGTCAGGATCTACTCCCCACATTTCTAGAAGAAGTTTCCTATCTAAGAAGGCCAGTTTGCACATTTCTTAGATGCGATGCTTGGATGACCCAGTTTCCATTTTTGATTTAGGAGCCTCTTTTGTCCTCCAGCCACCTGAAACCTAGCACCAGTAACTTCAGAATTCTAGAGTCAGTCAGTGAGTGAATACTCATTTAGTCAGTGTTTACCTGTGCCAAACACAGAACTAATTGCCAGAGATACAAACTCATGCAAAAGTCAATCACTTCTCTCAATGGGTTCATGGTCTAATGAGGGAAGTCACATGCACAAAACTTTTTACAAAGAAGCTACATATGGGATAAACTGGATATAATTCAAAAGGGGAAGTTGCTAGAATCAAAAGAGACTAGTAAAAATTTCCTATAAAATGTGAGATTTTAGCTGAGACTTGAAGGGAACCATTGAAGCCAGGAGGAGGAGATAAGGAAGGAGAGAATACCAATATTTTAAGTGCCAAAATGGAGACTGCAGACACCAAGGACTCTGGGATTTCAGAAAGAACAAAGGCCCATTTGGAGGGGGGAGGTGATTAGGGAAAGCTCCAAGGAAGAGGCAGACCTGTGGTAGACCTCAAAGAGTAGGTAAGGTGTGTGTGTGTGTGTGTGTGTGTGTGTGAGTGTGTGTGTGTGTGTGTGTGTGTGAAGGCAATTCCAAGTCAGAGAACTATCATGGATAAAAGTTAAGGAAGGATAGAATCACAATACCACAGGATTGTAGAATTTTAAAGTGAGGCAGGAAGAGTATGTAATCTGAATCTTAGAATTTCAGAGTTGTAAGCAAATGTGGGTATCACTTTGTTCTACCAACAACTAAACCAGTAATTCACCCTGGTCAAGCCTTCATTGTGGATACCTGGTGAACTGAGGCAATCAGAAGTTTAGTGATCTGCCCAAGGTCACAAAGTAAGTGTTTGAGTCCATATTTAAACTCAGATATTCCCTATGAAACACCCTGTTCTTTATTTGTTGTATTACTAGCTAGTTAAGGAACAGCCTGCTACTTTTCAAGGCAGGTCATCATACCTTTATATGATAGTGCAAAGAATACTGCTCTATTTGTTGGCAGAGAACATGGGTTCAAATTCTGACTTTCTTACTTGCTTTTGTGTGAACTAGGCTATGTATGCTCTAAGCTGCCTCATGTTAATAAGGGACTTGAATGATCTATAAACTTGTTTTTCAAGCTTGAAAAATCTATGATCATAACCTATACTTATCTCATTTTATATTTGATGAAACCAAGACTTGAATGTGATCTAAGTTAACTTCTATGGCCTCTTCTATCTCACATAATCCTATATTATATGATGTCCTGAGGTCTCATTTCTCCATTAAAGAATTCTTCCATCATATCTCATTATATATTGGAATTTTAATGTAGATGATTAGAGATGTCTCATTATTTTGTTTCATGGCCCATCCATTCATATGAAAACATAGCCACTATCCATGGTGCCAGCTGCTAGGAAGGCTCCACCTTCATGCTTGACTTTTATTTTCAGAGGGAATTAAGCAACTTTGAATCCCTTCAGCCAATGCCATTCATCCACTATTTTTGCTTTATAACAATCAATAACATAGGCACATGGAATTGTCACAATTTGAAAAGATAGTCAGATCTTAATTGCAATGGGAAATTTGGAAGCTTGGGTCTAGATCATCCCAAACAACAGAATAGGCAGATTTGGCACTAATTTCTGATTTCAGATCTAATTTAAATTTCAAAGATATGTGCATTTATAAACATAAAAATGAGGCCTGTGATCATTATTTCCTAAATAGACTTCACAGGTCAGTAGACACCAAAAGACAGGCAGATGGTACTATTTTTATTGCTTCCAAATATTATGAAGAAATAAAGAGCTAGGTGGTTTCAGTGGTTGTTGTTTTTAGATGCTAAAAGCAATAAAATTATTAACAATGATTATATTGATATGTATGGCAATGTATCCATTTATGAGCAAAAAATAATGAAATTTGATGTTATGATAGATCTGTGATCTGATCAATACTAACAGCGCAGACCACAATGTTTGACTTTAATTCCTATGCTACATTTTTCTACATCAGTGTAAATCCTCCAGACAAGAGTGACCCAACATAGTAAAAACCTTCTTGTAGGTATTTTCCCATTTTTAACTGTTAATGGAGCTCTTGAGTTTTGAAATAGCCATGCTGTTGTCATTCTTATTGTATGATCTGATATTTTCTGAACAATGTCTTTAATGTGGCTTTCTGTGTACAGATCTTTACTGGCAATAGGCTGCACACTGTCTAGCCCCATTGTATATCTTTCCATTGACTTTTAAATTATGCATTATGTTGATTACTTTCTGATTGCGATGTCCAAAGTTCAAGAGTAGCCCAAAGCACCACCAGGTCAACACTAGTTTTTAAAATATTGTGTTAAAAGATTTAGGAATGTGTCTCTACGTGATACTCATAAACACACGTGTGTACATAATTTCATGCAATGTAATACGTTATACATGCATGCATATTTAATATGTTCATTATACTTGAAGACATATAATATATTATTTTAATATATAATATATAATAAAATATAATATAATAAATATATTACATGTATTAGGTATCTACTATATGCATATAGCATACTTTCCAAAAATATGTTTTTATAGATATAAATAGAAGAATAAATATTACTATTTTTCAAACTTGATTTCTCAGGGAAATGGGTTGGTAACAACAGGAGCTTCTAGTGAGAGATTCCTGCTACCAATGAAGAATAGCATGATTTCTGCAACTTCCATTTTAAGAGAGGTTTCTTCAGCCTTGAAAGGCTAAGTGATTTGCCTAGCATCTCACAGCTTTTTATGTTAGATGTGGGACATGAACCAAATTATTATTACTGACTCCAAGACAAGCTGTCCATCCACTATACCATACTGTGTGTGTGTGTGCGTGTGTGTGTGTGTGTGTGTGTGTGTGTGTGTGTGTGTGTGTGATGGGAATCTGAAGATCTTCCCTGCCCCTAGGCCCTTTGCTAAAGTGGCTACGTGACTCTGAGGACCTTTGGATATTTGAAAGTATACT
>JAQQSU010018027.1:0-10567 GCA_028627135.1 Pseudochirops cupreus | reverse complement strand
TATATATACATATATATATGTATGTATGTATGTATGTATAGGAGGATGTTTGTGTGTATATACATATATATATATATATATGTGGGGGAGCATTTGTATATTCATGTATACATAGACAGAGGGCACAGGATGAGTTGAATATGAAGGGATGATATCGAAAAAATAAAATTAAGAGGTGAGAGAGAGAGAGAAATTTATTGGGAGAAGAAGAAAGAGAGCAATAGTTTAGTGTAAATTATCTCATATAAAAGAGGCAAGAGAAAACTCTTGCAAAAGAGGGGAAGGAGCAAGAAGGTGAAAAGGAAAGGGACAACCTGATTCTCATTCAATTTGGCCAAAGGAGAGAATAACACACACACTCAACTGCGTATCTTACTCCACAGGAAAAAAAGGAGTGAGGGGATAAGGGGGGAGGATAGAAGGGAGGGCAAATTGGGGGCGAGGGTAGTTAGAAGCAAACATTTTTTTAAAGGGATAAGGTCAAAGGAGAAAATAGAGTAAGTAGGGGACAGGATCAGATGGAGGGAAATATGGTTAGTCTTTCACAATATAACTACTATGGAAATGACTTGGGTGACTACACATGTACAGTCTAAATTGAATTGCTTATCTTCTCAATGGGGCTGGGTAAGAAAGGAAGAAGGGGAAAAAAATCTGGAACTCAAAGTTTTAAAAACAAATGTTTAAAAATTATTTTTTACATGCAACTGTGAAATAAGATATATAGGTACTAGGGTATAGAAACCCATCTTGCCCTACTAGAAAGTTAGGGTGGTGAAGTGAGAGGATATAAGAGAGAACAGATTGAGGGAAGGGGTAATCAGGAGTCTTGATATTTTGGAGTGGGATAGAGGAAAGACAGGGAGAGAAAAAATTTTAACTCAAAATTTTGTGGAAATGAATGTTGAAAACTACAAATAAATACGTTTTTAAAAAGAAACAGGGACCCAGAGGCATTAAATAATTTGCCCTCATGTTACAGCTGAAACTTAAATTCAGGTTGTCTAACTCCTTTCTTTTTTTTTTTAATATCACATTGACACTGTTTCCCACCGTCATAATTTATTTATGCTGTTCATTGGCACATCAATCAAAAATCAATCTGTTTTAGTGATAGAAAAATGAAAAGGAATGGTTTCATCCTTTCAGTTTTATAAGGCCCATTTTAAAGATGATTTTAATAAGCTGAGAGCATCCAGAGGATGGTGAAGGGCCCCAGGTGGATGCCATGGCTATTTGATGAACTGGTGATGTTTAGCTTAGAAAAGAGAAAACGGAAAAGACACGAGAGCTCACTACAACAAGCATTTATTCATCATCCACTACACAGCAGTCACTATGCTAAGTGCTGAGGACACAAAGAAAGGCAAAGGACAGTTCCTGACCTCAAGGAGCTCACATTCTGATGGGGGAGACAGCATGCAAACAACTATGTACACATAAGATAGAAACAGGACAAATTCGCACACTTGAATGTAACTGTCTTGAAGTGAGTGAACAACTAGCATGTAAAAGAGAAATTTGATTTGTTCCTCTCAACACAGAGGGCAGAATAGTTGTGGGGAGAGGGAAGGGTGGCAAAAAGACACATTTGTAGTTAGAGTAAAGATGAACTTCCTAACAATTTTGATTTTCTTAACATTCAATCATGTCTAACTCTTCCTGACCACATGAACCATATTGCACCATTGCTGTCAATGGAGTTTTCTTTTCAAAAAGAGTGGAGTGGTTTGTCATTTCCTTTTCCAGGGGATTAAGGCAAACAGAGGTTAAGTGACTTGCCCAGAGTCACATAGCTAGTAAGTGCCTGAAGCCAGATTTAAATTTAAGTCTTTATGACTCCAGGCTCAGCATTTTACCCATTCAGCCACCTATCTGCCTCCTCCTAACATTAAAAGCTGTCCAAAAGTGGAATGGACTGCCAAGGGAGGTGGTAAGACCCCCTTCACTGGAAGTATACAAACAAAATCTAGATGACCATTTTTCAGAAAAGCTGTAGAGGGGTTTCTTGTGAAAGCATAGGTTGGACTAGATGGCCTCTGAGGTCTCTTCCAACTCTGAGATTCTAGGATTCTATTTCAGGCTCCAAGAGAAACCACAGGCTAGAGAAGCAATAGAAACAGCATTCTCTGTTTTCTTGGCTTTCCAGTGGGATTTACCTATCCTTACATGTAAAATAACTGTAGACCAAATGGTTAAGTGTTACGAGTTGAACGGGCTCTATAAATGTTATCAATGTTGCTGTGATAGCATTCAGAGGCCCAAGAGTTAAGTATTATAAATATGTGCCCTTCTTTCCCCCACAACCACCACCAGTTCTATGATTATCGTACAGGAGTGTGATCATGTGAATTTCCTTCAAGACCTTGTCTTCTACAATCATTCATTTCTGTTCCAACAAGAGCCACCATCACCCACTTCCAGGTGGAATAATAGGGACAACAAGTTTCTCTTCCTCTATTGCTCAAAGGGCTTTTAGAGGAGTAGGGGAGAAGCAAAGATTGAGAAGTTATTTGTTGGGCTAAGAATCTGGAGCACAATTAAAAGTTTAGATAAAATGTTTTCAAACTATTTATTCCAAAGGGAATTCAGAGGGGAAACTGTGGGCACAGAGAAGTAACTGTTTGAAAAGAATGGGAGGGAAAAAGAGGAAGAAGAAGTCATTAGGATAGAATAATTGCCCTCAAGGGACTCTTAGCCCTGGAGAAGTTAGCTGCCATGAAAACACACACAGACACACAGACACACACACAGACACACACACACACACACACACATTTTCAAGGACTAAAGGAGAAGACATCTGCTTTAAAATCTGCCTTGGATGAAGTGCTACCTCTCCTATGAGAGCCTGTCTGCTGCCCAAAGTGAGTCACTGAGACCAGGTGAGATACTGAGGGAAAGGGAAAGATGGATGAAGGTGAGAAGGAGAAGAGATAGTGACCCATCTAGGTTCAGAAGCAGCTGCCCTGCCATTTCTCACTGACCATAAGCAGATATAAATATATGATATAAATCACTGCTTAGATACAATTCATCTTCAGATTTCTCCTCTGAACCAGGCCAGACCAATCAGTCAACCAATCAATCAACACCCCCAATGACCAACTAAATAAGATGTACAGAGTCTTATAGAAAATATCAGGAAAGAATATTACAGAAAATAAGACTTACAGGTTAACAAAGATGCCAGGAGTCAAGAAGACTCCTCTTGCTGAGTTCAAATCCAGCCTCATACACTTACTAATTGTAGGACCCTGGGCAAGTGACAACCCTATTTGTCTCAGTTTCCTCATCAGTAACATGAGCTGAAGAAGGAAGTGGCAAACCACTCTAGTGACTTTGCCATGAAAATCACAAAACGGGTCAAGAAGAGTCGGGTATGATTGAAATGACCGAACAACAACATTGAGTTATTTGCTTCTATCTTGTTCTGCTGAATGAAGCAGCTTTGCCTCTGCAGTGAAACTGCGTTAATCTCTTTGATTAAGGCCACAGCATTGCAATGAAAAATGTCTAAATAACAAATAATAACACTGAAGAGGCAGAGCATTTCAGGAATAGGAAATAGCCATTACAAAGACATGTAGATGAGAGATAGATTGTCATATATGAGTAGTTGCAAGCAGGCCTTTATAGCTGGATCATAGGGTACATGGAAGGGAATAAGGGAAAAGGCTAGAAAAGTAGGATAGAGCCAAGATATGAAGAACTATGTAGAACTACTGTATCTGGTAAGACATTCAACCCTAAGATGCTATGATTCAAAATCTCTAGGCAGACAAAAGCTATCAGTCACGTTGGGGAGAGAATAACATTGAAAGAGAGAAACAGAAACAGAGGTTGAAGCACTTCTCCATCCTGATGGGGAATGTAGTCTTCAGCTCATTGTTGTTCCCTTTCATAGAGTTTCACAGGTTGAAGTTGGATCTGAAATGGTAGGAAACAGGTAGTGTAATATAGTGAGGAAAATACTGGATTGGGAGTTAGAAGATTGAGGTTGAAATACTAACTCCATGATATGTTTGACTTTGAGTAAATTCACCTCTTTGACCCTCAGTTTCCTCACTAGAAAAAAAATGAGAGGATTGGACTAAATTACTCTCAAGGTACATTTCAGTTCTAAATTCGTGATCCTATAACCATCTGCCTAGGCAATGTCACAAATCTCTTTCAACTTCTGAGTTTGCCCAAGGAAACAAATATGTTTAAGGTGTGTGTGTGTGTGTGTGTGTGTGTATGTGTGTGTGCGCATGTGCATATGCACATAGAGACACACTAATTTATTATATGCTCAGAAAAACCACAAATTCCTGCCCTTAAAGAGATACAGTCTATAAGAGGGGGAAATACATGCTCAAAGACACGTACAACACAAGGTACAATGTAATAAGGACAAAAGAGAAAGTAAAATTTGATGAGGAAGAAGTCCTTTAAAATGAAGGAATTGGGGAAGTTATCATGGCAGAAGTGATACCTATTCTAAGCCCTGAAGGAAAACAAGGACTTTTAGAGATGAGGAATTTCATTTCAGCCATGAGGAATAGCCAAAGTGAATGCCCAGAGGTGTAAAAATATAAGACAAGTTAGAGGAAGCATTAGTGAGGCAATTTAACTGAAACATGGTGTACACAAAGGGGAATAATGTAAAATAAGGTTGGAAATGAGACTTCTAGTGATGCCCCAAGGATATTGTAGAAAGATTTTAAATGCCAAGCTAAGAGGGATGGGTCATTTTTTTATATCCTTTGTTCAATTGGGAATCTGATGATAGTATACTGCTAATTCTTGCTTATCAATAAAATGGGGGTCTTGGATTAGGCTATTTCTCAAATCCTGTCCATTTCTAACATTCTATTCTCTTTAATGTCTATAAAAGCTACTTCTCTCCAGGAATGCCTACTGGCTGCCAGGTTCTCTCCTGTTTCTTTCTAGGAGAATCTTCATATACATTTTTATTTCATTAAATGAAATAAAAGAAACAGAAGAAGGCAAGTAAAAGGAGGGTTTGGTGTGTAAATGTTTTTTCTCATAAAGACAGAAATTTATTCCTTCATAGAATTCCTTCATCTCTGCCTCAGAATCCCTGGATTCTTTTAAGATATTGCTTGAACTCTACCACTTACATGCCTTATCACTACAGTTTTTAGGATCTTCCTCTCTCCATCATATTACCCTCTATTTATGTTTCTGGATACATATTACTTCTCCCCACTGGAATATAGACTCCTTGAGATCAGGGACTGTATTTTTTTTTTTTACTCTCTATGATCCAGTGCCTAACAAAATCTTGGGTTCACAACAGGCAGTTAATAAATACTTACTGAATGCAGAAATAAAGGAACTAGCCATTGAACCATTGAAAGAATGGATAATGAAAGAATGGGCCTGGCTACTCTCAGGGCTCTTTTAGTAACCTGAGTCTATGAGTAAGTTGTTTAGGTCCTGTATATCTCCTCTCCACTACTACCTTTCTTCTTCTTACTTTTTCTTCATCTTCTTCTTTTTCTTCTTCTCCTTCTTCTTCTCTGTCTCTGTCTCTCTGTCTCTCTGTCTCTGTCTCTCCCTCTTTCTGTGTCTCTGTCTCTGTCTCTCTGTCTCTCTCTCTGTCTCTCCCTCTTTCTGTGTCTCTGTCTCTCTCCATCTCTCTCTCTCTGTCTCTCTTTTTCTCATACATCATTACTCAACTTGTATTGTGTTGCATTGATTTTTTGTTAAATTTCAGTTTGCTTTGGTTCTGTGACTTCTATAAATCATAAATCAATCATTCTGTCTATTTTATTTGATCTAGTTTCAAAATATGTCCAAAAATATCTCTGATTCAAACTTACATACTTCCAAAAGCTGGGAAAAGCCCTAAGATGAGCCCAACCTCAGAGCCACCCTCATTCACTATGTCATACTGGACAAAATCACTGTGTAACCCTAATTATCACAACAATTCAGTAAGAATTGATTAAGCAATTGTTAAGACCAAGAGATTGTACAAGGCTCTAAAATACTAGGCATACTTTTTTTGAAAAATAAAACCCAGACCTGTGGTTGTATCATTGTGGAGAATTCCTAGTGTGGAAATTCCCTTCAAGATACAAATAGGCCATTGGTCTAAAACTTGAAATCTTAGAAAACTAATTACCTAGAGCAATGAAATCATATATGACTTTTGTGTAGGCACACATCTAGTGTATTTCAGAAGGATTTGAACTCAGGTTTTCCTGACTAAAGGACTGTCCCCTTGTCCATTGCATCATGGTGCCTCTCAAACAGACAAGAAATAATAGTTAGCATTTCAATAGTGCTTTAAATTTTATAGAGGGCTTCCCATATATTATATCATTTGAAAGCTTCAACAAACTGGTGAGGTAGGCATAGTGGATAGATGAGTGAAATGAGATGTAGACAAAGTACCCATAATCATACAGCTAAAAGGGGTCAAAGATGGGGATAGAAAGGCAGACACAATGCTTTCAAGGAAATCTGATAGGAGTGAGGATGGGAAGGAGGGATAAGCACACAAATCACAAATGAATCCAAGGAGAATGTGAGAAACATATTCAAGATGTAGCCATGCAAAGTGTTATAAGAATAATGAGAAATGATTAATTCCTTTTATCTGAAGGCCAAAGAATATGTCAGGGGAGTCTTCTCCCTCTACATGTCAGTTTCCTCATCTATAAAATAAGGAGATTTGATTAATTGATCACTAAGTACTCCTGTAGATGAAAAATCCAGTTATTCCAGTAACTCAAATTATACCAGCTGTTCACATTAAAATACATTTGAGGGAATGACTACCTTTCAAAGGCTGTGGTCAAGAATAAGTAGAGTAAGTACCATGATTTGTTTCATTTAAGTGGAAATGAATGTTCTCTCCATATTTCACACACACACACACACACACACACACACACACCCCTAGAAATTAGGATATTATCCCCAAATGTCACCTCCTAAATAAGGGTGCCAGACTATATGGTTTCTGATGTCACAGTTCATAATCCCATAAAAGTCTGGCCATTCATTTCTTAGCAATCTTCTAAACATAAAGGCTGATTTCTAACAGCCACTTTACCCATAGCTCAACCAAATTCTGTACAGGTCCTTTAAGACCACAGGTTCCCAAAGTGGGTAAGACATGCACCACAGGGTGCTGGAATAAATCAGGCAGGCAGGAGTAGCATTGGATACAATTGGGTAGGGGAGAATGAATAAAACTAATGGGGGATGGAAGCATAAGAAAAGAAGAGAAGGAAAATTTCCAAAAACCACTTGTACATTTTTCATCTGTTGTGTAACAGAGCTTTAGGTCATAGTAATTACATTATTTTTCAAGTAAATACATAAAATGTGAGTTATAACTAATTAGTGGTCAAGTCTTCCAACAAGTCTTAACAAGCAAGTCAGCAACCATTGTCCAGAAGACCAGCATGCATTGGCAGGAACATGTACACGTAATGACTTGTTTACAATATGATATTATACAGTTACATGACTTAATATTGTGTGATCAAAATTTCAATGCAGAAAAAGCACAAATTTAGAATGAATAATTAAATTTAAGGTGCATCATTTTTTTCAAATAAATTAGACTTTTTTTTTGAAATAACACATATTCCAAAATAAAACATTAATAGGGTTAAAGAAAGTAGATTTCCAAGGGGGAACAGAGTAGTTTTTTAAAGGCGGAAATAGATCAAATAAGTCTGGGAACCTCTGTTTTAGACTATTTTCTTTTGCTTTTTTGACATGGTTATTTGACTGAGTTTGCAAAATATTTGGAAAAGTGTCTCATGCTATTCTTAAGGAAAAGACAGAGATGTGGGCCAGAAAATACCCAGTTAGTTGATCTAGAGCTCATTAAATGAATGAATCCAATAAGAAGTTTTTCATGGTTCAAGATCAGTTTCACAGATGCTTACTATTTTGGTACTTACGTTTTTACCAATAACTTCGATCAAGGAATAGAAGGCATGCATGTCAAATTGGCAGATGATAGAAAGGAGGAAGACACGTATAAAACACTGGATGGCCACTGGGATTCAAAAAGTTAAGGCTAGAACAATGGGCAGAATCAAGTAAGAAGGAATTTAATAGGGATAAATTGTTCTTGAGTTCCCAAATACAAGACAACAATTAGTCTGAGAGGAAAAAAAGCCCTCATGTTTTAGTGGTCTGCAAGCTTAATACAAATCACCAGTGTGATATGGTAGCCAAAAAGCCCATGAAATGTTAATCTCTATTGATAAACATAGAGTCCAAGTCTAGGGACAAGAGTTCAATTGTAATGGACAGATCACATCTCAAAGATTGTATTCACTTCTGGGTGCCCTGTTTTAGAAAGGACATTAATAAGCTAGAAAACATTCAATGAAGAAACAGAATGACAAAGGATCACAGGGTCATAGATTTAAAGTAGGAGAGATCTCAGAGAGCTCTAGTCCAGCCCTTTCATTTTACATACAGATGAGGAAACTTCACAGGAAGGTTAAGGGATCTTATTCAAGATCAGACAAATAACACTAAAAAATTAGTGTCAGAGGTAGGAAGACCCCAAGACCAACCAAAATAAAGACTACCTAAAGCAGTGGTTCTCAACCTTCCTAATGCTGTGATCCTTTAATACAGTTGTTCATGTTGTGGTGACCCCCAACCATAAAATTATTTTCGTTGCTACTTCATAACTGTAATTTTGCTACTGTTATGAATCATACTGTAAATATCTGATATGCAGGATGTATTTAAATTGAACATAACCCACAGGTTGAGAACTGCTGACCTAAAGGATGAGAGAGTATTTAGCCTCTGGAAGACTTAATGGGGTAAACAAAGCAGAGAGAGCTATTTTCAGGCCTTTTGAGAGCTGTTTAGAGACAAAAGGCCTTGAACTTGTTCTTCATCCCAAAGGGCATTACTGGGAGCAATGAGTAGAAGTTGCTGACTGCCAGAGAAATTTCCCTAACAACGAAAACCACCCAAAAGAGGAATGATCTATGTTGGGAGGCACTGAGTGCCCTCTCATTTGAGAAGACCACATTTGAGGTCTTCAAGTAAAGGAGGAATTGTTTCTTGTCAAGTATGTTTTAGAGAAAATTCCAGTTCAGTCATGGCTGGTCTACTTAGATGGCCTCTGGGCCATCTTTGGACACTTCTCTGATGCCCCAAATCTTGCTGCTATTGTCATCAATTTGACTTTACTCTTTCCAATCTCCAGTGAAATAATGAAGAGTAACAATGTTTGTTCTTTCTGGGCTGGACAAAGATGGGGAAGAAAGAAATGGCAGAGAAAGAGTTCAGGATTATGTACTAGTACATTAGAATCAAAGAATATTAGAGTGGGAAATGACATTACTAAGGTTTCTTAACCTATAAATTTATTTCTCTAATTTTGACACATGTATCACAATACAATTTGTTTCATTTGTATTCAAATGCATTTTATATTTATACATCTTAAAACATTATACTGAGAAGGGTCTATAGACTTCACCAGAGAGTCAAAAAGATGCACAGCACCAAAAACAAAGTTAAGAATTCCTGGGTCTAATGTTCTCACTTTACCAATGAAGGACATGAGATGCCAAAGGATAAATTGCACATAACACATTCCTGCCAGAGTCAGGATTAAAATGCATGGGTGCAACATGCAGATTCTTTTCATTATGTCATAATGATTTTCTGATGGAGTGACTTTTTTGGAATCCTAAAATATTGTGTTAGAATGGATAAGTACAATTACAAGACTAAAAAGAAATGCTTGTGTCATGTTGAGATATTTTTCCTGTGGGTCTGATCATCAAGGGAAAAAAAAAGAGAGGTATTCTGTCTAGTGGCCTCAGATCTTCTCAGGTCTTAGTCACACTGAAAGTCGAGAAAGACTGGGATATTATAACTCCTAAGAGCTTAGGTTTTCTCAAATAATTGATTTCATCTGTCACAAGGCATTCTAAATGTTTTCAGTATACGTGAAATATTGGTGCATCGGTCTTTCATTAATTTCTTCTTTAAATAATCAAATAAATGTCAAGGTTTTCCTAATAAAATAGTACAGTTTGAAGAACTAGAGAGATAACTATAGTTACCAGTCTAAAAGTGAGGTCATTTTCATCACTCAAGGATTAACATTGATGGGGTCAACCAAAAGTTTCCCCTTCAAAGCCCAGGTCAAGAATCTCAAGTTATGGATTAAAACAAAGAATCACCTACCCAGCAAAATTGAGCATCGTATTCCAGGGGAAAATATGGTCATTCAATGAGGTGGAGGACTTTCAAACATTCCTGCTGAAAAAACCAGAACTGAAAGGAAAGTTTGACACTCCAGCACAAGAAGCATGAGAAGACAAACATGGAAAAGAAATCATAAGGTACCTATCAAAGATGAACTATTTACATGACAACATGGAAAAGTGACAATTGTAACTGTTGAAACTTTTCTCAGTATGAGGATTGGGCAAGGGAATACAAATGTATATATACATATACATACATATAAATTTATAGAAGAGGGTTTTCATATGCAAACAAGCACATATCTGAGTATATGTATAAATGAATCCATAGAGGGCATAAG
>JAQQSU010018026.1:0-10567 GCA_028627135.1 Pseudochirops cupreus | reverse complement strand
TTCTTCTGGACTATGTGCCAAGAAGGCTACAGAGGATGAATATAACACACTCCCACCAATCCAGTCTAGTATGGGTGAAATACTCAGAAATGGATGTAATAAAAAAGCAAAGTGAAAAAGTACATGATAGATGCAAAGTGTTTTAAAATCCACTCTAGCTAGATTGTCATCTGGTTGGGAGGAGTAGGAAAACTATACTTAGCATATAATTCATCCTTTAAAGTACTCAGCAGTTGGGTGGCCTAGTGAATAGAGTGCCAAGCCTGGAGTCAGGAAGACTCATCTTCCTGAATTCAAATCTGACTGTCTGACCCTGTGCAAGTCCTTTAACACTGTTTGCCTCAGTTTTCTTATCTGTAAACTGGGCTGGAGAAGGAAATGGCAAACCACTCTAGTATCCTTGCCAAGAAAATTCCAAAGGGAGTCAAGAGTTGGATATAATTTAAAATTGATTGAACAACAACAATAAAGTGCTGATGAAATTATCTAGTCTACAGGAGATCAAATGATGTGCTCAGAAGGATGAAATCATTACTATTATTACCATTTCATTCTCTTCCCTACCCAAGGAAGTCAATAAGATCAAAACCTTTTCAAACACACAGTAATGCTGTGTGTACTTCATAACAAAATGACCAATGAGTTCAGTGGGAAAATTTGACTATCTGCTTTCGAGGCACGTAGACAAAATTAACATGTAGATTGATATTTTAAATTTTTTCTTCTGTTTGTGTTAGGACTATTTTGGAACAATTTTTGATGTGCCAAAGTTTTTTTAAAATAGTTTATTTGAACAAAGCACCCAATCTTGTCAAATAAAAAGCCCATTTCTGGCACTTCCTCAGTATGTCTAGTACTTAGATTATATATGACCTGCCAGAATATATTGTAATTATTATGGTCTGTATTAGGAGCACAGTGATTGCTCTTAATTCAGGATGACAGATGCTCCATACTACTTGTTTTCTAATTTTGTTCTTTAACATATCTTTTAGCCTTAGGACTAAAAATGTCCTGTAAATATCAAATAATTCAAACAATCGGATCTTTATATATATGGTACAGATATACACATACATATCTGTGTATGTGTATATAAAATACTTTATCTTCAATTACAAATAATAATACCTGTATGGGGCACATAATTCTAATGATATAATTCAGTCTTAGTGTTTTACTACCATTCATAAACTGCTCCAGCAAGACTACTTGTGATTTATGGCATCAATAGAACCCCTTAAATTACATCTTATATTATGCAGTATGCCATGTACTGCCCTATGGTCTAGCATGCAATGTAAGAGGCAGAGGCAAGTAGCAATGGTGAGCTGTGATTTGGCTGTAAATCATAAGCTAAGTGTTGTTTATGGGGGTTGAAGTTTTAATGTATGTCATCGTTTTACCCTTTTTGCTTAACAATTAACCAGGTATGATGCAAAACATGATAAATCAATAATTGTGATATCCACCTTAGGGCCTCAGGACACAGATAGGTCAAGCATACCTTACATTTATTTGGTTTTTAGGATGTTGTATTCCAACATTTTCCTTATGTTGGCAGTATGAATGAAAAAGGAAATTGTAAGATTTGAGGGTCTACCATAGTGCCATGCACACAAGCAATGCTCAGTTAACATTAAGATCTGGAAGGGACCTTGGAGATCATCTAACCCCTTCTTTTAGAGATGTGGAAACTGAAGTATAGTGTGGTTAAATAATTTACCTGAAATCACATGGTCTAAAATCAGAGGACCTAAGACAGGGATGGGGAACCTGCAGCCTCGAGGCCACATGTGGCCTTCTAGTTCCTTGAATACAGCCTTTTTGATTGAGTCTAAGTTTTACAGAGTAAATCCTTTTATTAAGGGAATTTGTTCTGTGAAGTTTGGATTTAGTCAAAGGGTCCCATGCCCCACCCCTGGCCTAGAACCTCTAATTTTAGACCACTGATCTAGACTTAGGTCCTTGGATTTTAGAACTAGCACTTCGTTCATATGTGTTGATTGATTTTGCAGGTTGTTTTCAAAATATCAACTCAAACTCAATTGAATATTCACTGCAGAATGATGGTGATGACAATAATGTGAATGATGATGGCGGTGTGAGGCAGTGGAAAGAAGCCTGAACTTGGAATCACGGAACCTGCAAGTATAAAATGAGTATGAATTCCAATTCTATCATGTATTGCCTGTGTGACCTTAGGGAAGTCACTTAAACACTGTGTGTCTTAGCCTTCTTATCTGTAAAAGAAAAGGGGTTAGATTAGCTAATTTCTAGGTTCATTCTTCCAACTATAAAACTATAATTTTATGGAAGTAATATATTCTCAGGGTAGCTAGTTGGTACAGTGGATAGAGTCACTTAACTCTGTTTGCCTCAGTTTCCTCATCCGTAGAATGAACTGGAGAAGGAAATAGTAAACCACTCCAGTACTGTTGTCAAGACAACCCTTAATGGGGTGATGAAGAGCTGGACATAACTGAACCAACTGAACAACAATGTCATATCCTTGAGAAATCTCTTAAATTCCCAAATGAATTTTTGTAAGCATCAAGTCCTTTGTAATTTCAGTTCAACTTACAACATCAGTTCTTTAAGAAAGATGGCACAAAAATAAAGGCAACACAAAAATCAATGTCTTGGGCAAAATACCTGGAATTTAAAAAAGATTATTTATTGGTTTATTCTTAAGACCGAGACTAATATTTGTGATTTTTAAAGGCAATTTTAGAGAATTTGACCCTGATTTTTATTAGCATAATAATGTCTTTCAAGAAATAGAAGAAATCATTTGTGATTCAAAAAAATTCAAGCATTTCATCTGTGTAGAACCAGATTTACTTATCTGGCAGGGTAGGAGTTTAAGAAGTAAAATAAAATTTTAAAAAATCACTTTTGGTTTTCTTTATTTAAATTTTTTTAAAAATCATTGACTTGTTTTACTTATATGAACATTTCTAGATTACTCCCAGATCTCTCTTGTAACAAAGGAAAGCAATTAAGAAAAACCAACAATATCATGACCTGATCTCAAAGTATATACAACCTATAGTTCACCTCTCTATTTTGTGGTGTTTTTTAACTAACAGAATTCTATTTTCTCTTCTTCCTACAATGATCTTAACCCATTAAAAAAAAAGAAAATAAATAAACTCCTTGTAACAAATACACGTTGTCGAGCAAACAAATTCCCTCATTGATTGTATGATATCTTGGCTATATGAATGTATATGTACATATATATGCACATGTATGAACATATACATTTATTTGCATATACATATATATGTGTATATGTGTATACAGTACAGAATTTATATATATTTATACATATATATATACATACACACACACACACACACACACACACACATATATATATATATATATATACATATACATGCACACATATAAAATAAAAATTCTTCTCTCTAAAATCTATTAACTCTTGGCCAGCAGGTAGATAGTATATTTCATTACTAATCTTTTGGAATCATGGATGGCCATTTCACTGATCACGGTTCTTATAGTTTTCAAAGTTGTTTGTAGTTACAGTGATGTGATTGTATCCATTATTCTCCTGGTATTGTCATCACTATTGAATTCAAACAGATTCCCAGGAAATATTATCTTCTCTCTTCTATTTGTAAGAGTTTATTTCCTATTGCCAGGGGACTTGTTTCACTGGTTATTGTGAAATTTACCACTTAACTGTGTCACATAGTACATGTTCCAGCAACAAAAGGATACGTACAGAATAAAATGCCATTTTTAATCTCTACTGATCAAGCAATCATCTAGAGATTCCCAAAGATGCTGTTTTAGAAAAAGGCCAAAAACAAAATGAAAGATTGTTTTTACATCTTGGTATTTAATTGTCACCTGTAGGCCCATAGAAAATAATTCTAATAAAGTGTAGTCCCTTACAATTTACTGAATTGAACTAATGCAAGGAGTAGTTGATCCTAAACTGACACAAACCAGATATTCTCTTAATGTGACTCTAAGGAATTTGAAACTGACTCTGTTAAAGCCAAGGTTATTTGCCTTGGGGATGCCTAATGGAAGGGTTATTATAACACTGTCCACAAATAGGTGTCTTGAGAGAGCGAGGGCCATAATGCTCCATTGACAGCTAATAGATTGTGCTATTGCTGTGTCATAGTGATCTCTGAGGCCAAAGGTCATCCCCCTGCCTTAATATTTAAATAAATATACTCTAACTAGTGTAGGAAACACCTTATTGCCAGCAAGGACTGCTGCTCAATTTACAAGAACCTTTACAAAGTCATGCTAATTCTAGGCCTTCTTAGAATGCATGGTAACCTTTCATAAATCCATCTTTTCCAGATGTCCTTGGAAATGACAGTTATAAAACTACAAATGATTTGTAATGCAAAATGGGACTGACAGAGTTGAAGATTAGGGCTCAATGTACTCCAATGATGGAAGATTATAGCTAACAAATGGTGTAAAATGCATCAATAATTAGCCCCGAAAGCACTGCACCGTTATTTTAAACATCTTAGAAACTACAGGAAAAGAGGGGGGAAAGTCCCTCATATCGGTAACATGACAGGAAGCAGTTTTCTCCATCAGGACCCTGAAGCAGAACTGCCTCTGTGTGGGTGAGCTGGAAGACAGATTTTAAACAGATTGTATTTTATATCCTTAGACAACGCATCGTTTTGCTTCCTCCCCCCACTCTTGCTCCTTGCCCTTTCTAGCATTCACTTAGAGCAAATATACAAACCTGATTTAGAAATCTCTACGGAAAACCTGCCTGGCTCAGCTTAAGACAATAATGTATGCCCTGGACTTCAAACTATGAATCCACCTCATGTATCTTTCTATAAGTGTGTCTAATTTGAATTAAAAGTTAAAATCTAGAGGAAGAAAAATCTCCTGCCCATTTCTTTTGATCACTTCTGGGAATTCCTTGCTTTAAAAAATAGTTGGGAGGTTTATTTTATTATTTTTTTTACAACATAGTTATCAACAATAAACGAATGCTTTCTTTGTCTATTTTCCAGGAAATGGAAAGTCAGGAAATGATTTGAGGGAACAGCTAGAATGTGGTAACCTGAGCTTTCTAAAAGTACTTAAAGTAATGACTAAATAATACCTTTTATTTTTTTTTAATAATTATGAATAACCCACATTAGAAGAGATATGCCCTCTGGTACCTTCAAATACACATTCAGGGTTAACCTGCCTCATAACCCATTAAGGTGACAGTAACAGCTCTGAGAAGTACCAACCTGCTTTGGGAGAGGAAGCAGTGAGTTGTCCCCTTTTCCTATACTTCAGTTCTGTTTGCCACCTATCCCTCTTTTTTCCATTATCTCTCCCACTTAGATTGCATCTCCTTACCCTTCCCTCTCATTTCTTCTCATTGTGATGACTATTGCACAAGAAAAAATATAACTGAACTCATGGCCAGACTCTGCTGTGCTTTGGGGAAAAAAGGTCTTAATTTTTGTAGAAATTACAGTAGGTTAATCTATGCCCTCAGAACTATGTACTTTATTGGAAGCTGAAAGTTTAAAAAATAGACTAAGAACACAATGGTATTTATCATGTAGAAATACAACTAAGTCAAAGACTTTTAATAGGATACAGAATGCATTTCATAAACAGGAAACAATACATTCTCACAGAGCTCCTAGGTTTTCTTGGGAATGGTCATACTCATTTTATCAACTTTCCTAAATTGAAAATGCCTCTGTAAACATTCCTGGAAATAGCGTTTATACTAACTTTATCTAACTATAAAAAAAATTTGACCAAAACATGAGAGCAAGACATTTCCTTTGCATGCTTATTTTTTCATTGCAAAATGGAATGCACAATCATGTTTAGAGAATGAAAGAATGATGTCATGTGTGGAACACTAAAACAAATGGTGTTTTCAGCATGTGAGAGTAAAATCCAGAGTATGCTGTCAACCCAGTAAAACCCAAATGTAACACTGAAGCTATATGCCCTGGATACAATCAGCACAGGGGTAAGTCATCCCTCTGAGAACCAATGCATATCTTATCTGTCGCACAATGGAACTAACAACCTTAGGACACAATTTGAAACAGTCACAAACAATGACCTGGGCTTTATATGCAAAAATGATGCTCTTAGCCAATGAAGTGCTTTTTCATTTGATTGACATTGGTAGAGTGGATGGAGGGTTGGTCTCAGAGTCAGAAAACCTGGGTTCAAGTTCCACTGCTGACACATATTGGCTATTTAAACCTGGAGAAGTCATATTCTTATTATCTGCAGACAATTTTCAAAGACTGTAAGTTTGAAAGAAGGTATCAATCTGCATTGGTAGAGGAAAAATCCTCATTAGAGCTTCTTACAATGATGAAAGCACATGTCTAGCCACAGGTCCAGTAAAAATAATAATAATAACTAATAGAATTTATATGGGGATATATATACATGTGTGTGTGTGTGTGTGTGTGTGTGTGTATGCCAAGAACTGTGCTAAGTGCTTTTTAATTATTAACTCATTTGATACTCTCAACAACCCTGGAAGGGAAGTGCTATCATTATCTCCAGTGTACAGATAAGGAAGCTAAGGAAAACAGAGTGAATTGCCCAAAGGCACACAGCTAGTATGTGTCTGAAGCTGAATTTGAGGTCTTCTTAACTCCCGGCTCCTCATTCCATCCACTGTACCAAACAGCTGCCTCCATAAACAAAAATATGTACAAAGTTTTGGACTAGGGAACTGGGGGACCATGGTGTGGAACATAGAACACAAATATGAGTAAGACATAGTTTCTTCTCTCAAGGAACTTGCTATCCAGTAAGGAAGATGACACAAGCACACACCAAAAAAGTGTCACACAAAGCAAGATAATATGTTAACTGGATAAAAGAATTACAACAAAGTGTTATGAGATTTCAAAGACAGGAGGAATCATATCAAGAAAGTCTCTCATCTAGTTCTTAAAGTATCTACAAGATTTGATTAGACTGAGACCTGGGGAAGTGCAATCCAGGAAATGGCATGTACTAGAACCATGGGAAAGAGAATGTGGGATGCATCTGTAGACTGGCCAGGCGTGATCCAACTGGCCTGGAATGTAAATGGAATGTAAATACATGGAGCAAGTAGTGTGAGATCAAGCTGGAGAAGTAGGATGGAAATAGGATGTAGGAGACTTTGACTATCCGCATCAGGAATCTGGGAAGCAATGAGAAGTTACTGAATGTTTTTAAACAGGAAAATGATATACTCAGGTCCATGAATTCAGAAGATCATTGAGCACCTATTAAGTACCTGGTATTGAGTTAGGAGTGACTGCACCTCTTAATGCAAAGGATGGATTTGTCATGAGTCATCCTTACTCTCCTGCTCAACCCTTTCTTTGAGGCAGGATAAAATATGTAGGATTGTGGAACGAAGCCCATTGGTTTATGATGGCTATGTGGGAATTGAGAATTCAATTGTGATTCATTTAACAAATACTTATTGAGCTTCTGCTGTGTGCTAATCACTGTGGGATATATAAAAATGAATACAGCATGGTCTCTGTCTTCAGAGAGTTTATAATCTTGTTAGCAAAGCACTCCAAGGACTAAAAATCCACAGTTTCATCATCATCATCATATGGGTTTCTTCTTTTTAAAAAATTAATATTTTTTCAACCGAGAGGGTCCTTAATAGAAGAAACATACTTTTTCGTGACCTACTAGTCTATAACCTCACAGACTTAGGCATCCAAACTTTAGTGTTTCTGTTAAATTACTCAAACTATCAATCAAGACTTTCCAGATCTTGGTTTGGGGAAAACAAACAGCAGTACATGAGGGCCAGAGGTTTATTATTCAAGTAGGAGAGAGATGCTGCAGTAGAATAAAAAGAGAGCTGAATTTAAATTCAGAGGACATAAGTTCAAATCCAATCTCCGTCACTTAGTATCTGAAGGAACTCAGCTGAGCAAGTCCTCAAGCATCTCTGGGTCTCATCTTTCACATCTGTAAAATTAGGAGGCTGGACTAGATGAGCTGGATGTCTCCTTTGAGATCATCTGAGATGCTTCTATCATTAATGATATAAAATGCCTACATATGAAAGCAATTGGAGAGTCTGAAGGGAGACCCACGATTCTTACCATGACCAAAGTCAAAACACTCTGATTATTTGCTACACAGGATGCCTAAAATGGACCATCTCATCTTTCATTTCTTCATGGCAGCTTTATCCATGTTTGGCCTTTGTTTCTGATTTTTTTGTACATTGCTCACCTTTGTAAATACTGTCTACCCTCAGAGGACTGCAAACTCTTTGAGGAAAGGAATTTCTTTTTTTTTTGTATCCCCAATGTCTAGCATGGTACCTGTCTCACAGTAGGTGCTAACTAAATCAGTTAGTAAATCAACAAGTATTTATTAAGTGCTTACTACATATCAGGCACTATGCTAAGCAGTGGGGATACAAAGAAAGACAAAAACCGGTCTCTGTCCTCCCTGAAATCTAGTGGAGACTACAACATGTAAATAACTAGGTACTTGTAAGATATATGCAGAATAGATGGAAAACAACACAAAATGGGAAGCATTTAGCAGCTCATGGGGAGACTAGGAAAAAATGGAGGATTTGAGCAAAGTCTTGAAGGAAGCCAAAGAAATTAAGAGGTAGAGGTGAGAGGATATAATACTCCAGGTTTGGGATTCAGCCAGCACAAAGACATAGACATAGACGATGGACAGCTGTGTGCAAGAAATGACAAGACTATTACAGTCTGTAGAGAAGACTGAGGTCTTAGAAAGTTAAAAAGGCAGGAAGGGGTCAGGTTATGAAAAGTTATAAATGCCAAACAGGTCTTTGATCCTAAAGGTACTAAGAAGCCACTGGAACTAATTGAGCAATGTTTGCTCACTTGAACTTGTAAAGTGGAAGAGTATTAGAATGGGACAGATTTAGATATGGAAGGGAACTTAGAAGTCATTTAAGACAATTCTCTCATTTTATAAATAAGGAAGTAAGGCCTACAGACCATGCTGTGCTGGAACTAACTGATGCTAGAAAGCAGATAGTAAAATTTTCAGTGTGATCATTTACACCTCAAAAATTGGCAAATGCTACAAATCAGGGCTTGATTTATCATTTTGCTGATTGCCTAGACCAGAGGTTCCCAAACTTATTTGGCCTGTTGACCCCTTTAAAAAATTTACTCAGCAACCCCCTGGAAATCTACTTTCTTTAACCTTTTAACACTTTAAAAAATATTGCATCATTTCAAAAATACATAACATTTTTAAAAATGACATCTTAAATCTAATAATTTATTGTAATTTGTGGGGTTTTTTCCTGCACTGAAATTTTGATGCAATACTGCATCACGCAACTATATAGTATTATATTGTAAACAAGTCATTACACATACATATACCTGCCAATGATGCATGCTGTACTTCCCAACAATGTACCTACCACATGCTCAGCTGCCAACACTTGCTTGCCAACACTTGCTTGTTAAGACTTGTCAGCAGACTGGACTACTGATTGGTTATAACCTGCATTTTGTGTGTTTATTTGGAAAATAATGTAATCACTATGAGCTTAACTCTGTTACACAACAGATGAAACATGTATGAATGGTTTTGCAAAATTTTCTTATCTGCTCTTCTTTCCTTATGTTTCCATTGCTCCCTATTTTTTATTCAACACCTCCCCAACTGCACCTGAGGCTACTACTATCCCCTTCCATTTCCCCCAATCATTCCAGAGCCCCCTAGTGAGTGTATCATCCACTTTGGGAACCTCTGGTAGACTTAAGAAAACAGTAGAAAAAATGCCAGGCAGAATAACAATAACTAATACTTACATAACACCTACTATGTGTCAGGTACTGTGTCAAAGGCTTTGTAAAAACATCATATCTGATAATTATGCAGATTAAACTTAAAGTTTGTCATGCACACAACTTTTTTTTTCCTGGAATATAGATTGTTAAACATGTTCTGGAACAGCCTTATCCATACAGATGTTGTAGTAGCAGTAGTGGTAGTGGTGGTAGTGGTGGTGGTAGTAGTAGTAGCAGTAGTAGTAGTAGTAGTAGTGGCAGTAGTGATGATGATAGCAGCTAGCCTTTAAGTACTTTAGGGTTTGCATAGAGCTTTACAAATATCATTCCATTTTATCCTTAAAATAACAGTGAGGGGTAGGAATTATTATCCCAATTTTACAGATGAGGAAAGTGTTGCAGAAAAAGGTTAAACAATTTGCCAAGGGACATCAGAAAGTTAGCGTGTAAGACAAAATTTACACTTAGGTCTTCCTGACTCCAAGTAAACCTTTTCCACTGTGACACTGAGTAGCACCAGATGAAGTAACTTGCTCATGATCATATACTACTAAGTGACTGAAGTAGGATCTGAACTGAGATGTTCCTAATTGCAAATTTAGGATTCTATCCAGTATACAGTCCAACAAAAGAAACCCTAATCCTTGCTCCGCTATTAACTAGTTGCATGACCTTGGGTACCTCTCCACTTGAATGGAATGCACTTTTCTTGCCTCTAAAATAAGAGGAATTAGACCACTAGATCA
>JAQQSU010018025.1:0-10567 GCA_028627135.1 Pseudochirops cupreus | reverse complement strand
AAACATTCCAGTTCCCATCCATGGAAAAACCCTTAACCTAGAGTCAGATCTGGGTTTGTGTCCCAGATCTTTCACTTGGCACCTGTGGAAGGAGGAGTGAAGGAGGCTGCTCCAATGACTGTTTTTCAATTCTATTCAATAAACATTTGTTAAGCATCTTCTATGTGCCAACCATTGTGCTACACACTAAGGATTCAGATAAGAAAAATAAAGGCAGTTCATGACCTTCAGGAGCTTACAATCAAATGAGGGAAGACAATACAGAAGAAGCTGGTTTTTTTTAAGTTCTGGAAGGGGGTGGGGCAACAAAGGGATATATGTCAAGGGTGTATGGGGTGTTCAGGGAGGACTAGGGCCTCTGGCATGAGCACCTGCCTAGCCCTTTTCAAGATTGCTCATCTGCTTTTGGCATCCACCTCTCACCCAATTCTCACCTGCGTCTCCAAGAAGCTGTAGCTGTGTGCAGCAGCCTTAGTCGGTTAAAAGTGTCTTGGCAGATAGGCTAAACCAGCTTGAGAGTAACAGACAGGCCTCAGTTTCTTCGGTGAGTTAGGGAGTTGTCTCCCCCAAAACATGCGAAGACTTCCCACAGCAGAATGGGCAGATGAGAACAATTTGTTTCAGTGGCTATAAAGGTGACTAAAGCAGGTGCTGTGGAGTTACTAGAACTAACTTGGTCAGACAGTGAAGACGCCAAGGTCATCCACTGCAACCCAGGTGCCAGTGATCTTAGCTTTTTTCTTTGATGAAGCTGAAAGAGAAAGTGAGGCTGACTACTTTATGCAACTCTGCTTCACTTAAATCCAATTCACTTACAAGAAAGGATACTGTCATCACATAACAAGCTGTTGGTGGAAAATGAAGAGTTATCTGTTAAGTACTGAACCCTCTATAAAGGGGGTCTTTGGGAACAATTTATTGGTCAGTTCTCCAATCATAGGGGAGAGGCAACCAGGGAAATGAAGGTGTTGCTATTAAAAACTGAGACAATATGCATGGTAATGAGATCTTAGGTGATCAATTTATCCTGGGGAAAGGCTTGATGTTCCCTGGAATAGAAACCAAACAAAGCCTGTAATGGTGGGATTTGTTGTTGGAATTGTTTCAGTCATGTCCAACTCTTCATGAGCCCATTTGGGCTTTTCTTGGCAAAGATACAAGAGTGGTTTGCCATTTCCTTCTCCAGCTCATCTTGCAAGTGAGAAAACAGAGGCAAACAATGTTAAGTGACTTGCTCAGGGTCACATGGCCAAAGTTGAACTCAGGAAGATGAGTCCTTACTGATTCTAAACCCAGTGCTCTATCCATTGTACCACCTAGCTTCCCCCATGGCGAGATTATCCCACCCCAATCAAAATAATTGCCTTTGTTAGGGCAGAGCCCTTGATTGAATCATTCAGAACTGAGTGTGAACAGGGCATTTACACCTCCTTGAACCAATCAAAGTCATTGAGTGAGTGAACTTGTGACAGCTGAGGAACTTGTAGAAAAAGGAGGAGCTATTTAAGAACTATTTTGGTGAGTTACAGGCAGATAGGATATATAGGGTAATGAACAGCTGATCTGGGAAGACTTGGCAAGCCCAGGGCAACTAGTGAAATTAGGCAAAAGTAGAACTGAGCTGGGGCAGAGAAGGTCATTGAGGAGAATCAGTGGTCCTACAGGCATCTCAGAGCAGAAGATTTGGGGAGATGACACCAATTCCACCTACTCAAGAACTAAGAGAAGTTCCTAGAAAAAGGTGTGTTCTTTCTCCAGATTCTCCTGCTGGTTCCTCTCTATCCACAGGCACTATTAATCAAATATTTCCAGAAATGTGAATCTTTCCTCAATACAGAGAGGTCAGGGGTTAACTAGGGATAGACATAAATGTAAGTTAAGGGAGAGAACCAAACCATTGACTAAATGTTAGGAATTTTCTTAACTAGGAGCTCAGAACAACTGTGATTATACTCATTACTTTTCATTTAAAATAAATTCCCTAAAGCTACAAAGGAGAGAATCATAAGGACCTTAGGAACCATTATAGTGCCCCTAGGATTAAAATGAGCTAATAAATGTGACAGGGTCTTTACTGTTGATCTTGCTGAAGTTTAGTGTTGATTAGTACAAATAATGAATCCCCTGAAGTGGTCACATGTATTTGAATTTACACTATTTGAAATTGTAATTATATAAAATATGGTAATTGGTTCCATCCCAACGAAAATTTGCTGTGTGAATTTGAATAATATGACCACTTCAGGGGATTCATTGTTGTTTACGCTTATGTAGAGACCTCACTTTTTACGCATTTGACTTTAGGAATGTAATTTCCCCTCTCTGGTCTCAATTTCCTTATTTATCAAATAACGGTGTTGACCTAGATCACTTGTAAGTTCTTTTCTGGTTCTATCTAGATCTTAAGACCTTCCCATCCACATAGAAGAATGCCAGCTAAAGGGAACCTCACATACTATTTCGTCCAGAGATATCAAACTCCCAGCAGTGGGGCTGCAAAACTCCCTATTAAGTTAAATGTTTTAACAGAGATGCTTTAGCAAAATAAGTAAAAATGCAATATAATGTTAATTTGTGGTTTTCTAAGTCAATATGCGGTCGGTAGAAATTTCCATTTGAGTTTGACAAAATTGCAGATGAGAAAATTGAAGAACCTACAAGTGAAATGATTTGTTCAAGGTCACACCAATCAGAAGTTTGGTATAAATTGGGATTTCTATTTTCTTCAAAAAGTGTCATGGTACAATTCAGGCAACGTGGTGACAAAGAAATAGGGACAGGCTTGGAGTGAATCAGGAGAACTGAGCTAACATTTACTATGTGATCTCAGGCAAATCAATTCATCTTCAGCCTTAATTTCTTCTTCTGAAAAATGAAAGGGTTGGATGTGGAGTTCTCTAGAATTCATCTAGATCTTGAAATTTTCTTTTTTTTTTAAGTTAATTTATTTATATTTAGTTTTCAACATTAACTTCCATAAGTTTTAAATTTTCTCACTTTCTCTCCCCCCCTCTCTCCCCAAGATGGCATGCAATCTTATATAGGCTCTGCATATACATTCCTATTAAACATATTTTAATATTAGCCATGTTGTATAAAAGAATTATAACAAATGGGAGAAACCATAAGAGGAAAAAAACAGAAAAAAAGAAAAGTCTGATTTGCTCTGCATTCAGATGCCATAGTTCTTTTTTAAAATTTAACTTATTTCTTTTTAGTTTTCAACATTTACTTCCATAATTTCCTCCTCTTCCCCCCCCTCCCCAAGATGGCCTGCATTCTGATATAGGCTCTACATATACATTCCTATTAAATATATTTTCATATTAGTCGTGTTGTATAGAGGAATTTTAACAAGTGAAACCATGAGAAAGAAAAAAAACAAAAAAGAAAATAGTTTGCTTCACTCTGCATTCAGACTCCATAGTTCTTTCTCTGGATGTGGATGGCATTTTCCATCATGAGTCTTTTGGAAATGTTTTAGGTACTTGCACTGCTGAGAAGAGCTAAGTCTATCAAAGTCAGTCATCACATACTGTGGCTGTTACTGTGTTCGATGTTCTTCTGGTTCTGCTCACTTCACTCAGCATCAGTTCATATAAGTCTCTCCAGGTTTTTCTGAGGTCTGCCTACTCATCATTTCTTATAGCAAAATGGTATTCCATTACATTCATGTACCACTTGTTCAGCCGCTCCCCAATTGATGGGCATACCCTCAATTTCCAATTCTTGGCCACCACAAAAAGAACTGCTATAAATATTTTTGTCCAAGTGCGTCCTTTTCCCATTTTTATGATCTCTTTGGGATAGAGCCCTAGAAGTGGCATTGCTGGGTCAAAGGGTATGCACAGTTTTATAGCCCTTTGGGCATAGTTCCAAATTGCTCTCCAGAATAGTTGGATCTGCTCACAGCCCCACCAACAACGATAAATCTTGAAATTTTCTTCCAGCTCTAAAATTCTGATTCTGGTCCTAGTTCCGTGTGCTCCTGGGTAAGTTAGTGTCTCAGAGTTAAAGTCCTTATCATCTATAAATTCAGGTGTTGAATTGGGTACCTTGAACACAGTAGGTACTTAATAGATATTCATTTAGTGGAACTGAATTGTAATCCTTTCCAATGCTAAACCCACAAGTAATCACATATTACTTGGTTGCTCTGTTGCCAAAACAAACTGAGTCCAGTAGAGGTAAAGAGGTAAACAATCACCAAACCATGCATGAGCATGTCAAAGTTAATGACTGTGCGACCTCTGGGAAAAGGTGTTAAATAATCCTTTTGATTCCTGAGAATTTTATCCTTTATTCCCATTTTATCCATTATTTAGCTAGAGAGCATTCTCTGTGCCCCAGCTGTTCCTTCTACAAGAAGGTTTGTGAACAAATATTTCTTAAAGAGAAGAGTTACTCTTTTTCAAGGCTGAAATTAAGTTTAGAGGGGTTCTGAGAGTACGGCAAATAACAATATCACGTTACACATAGGGAAGTAATATAGGAAGAGGTAGCACGGTGTAATGTATAGAAATATGGCCTCAGAGTCAGGAAGATCCGGGTTCAAATCCTGCCTCTGAAATTCTCTAGCTAGTTGATCCTGAGCATGCTACTTATCCTTTCAGTGCCCCAGAAAACTCAATAATAATAATAATAAAACAGCTAACATTCATGTAATTCCTACTATTTGCCAATTCCTACTATGTGCTAAGTGTTTTATGTTTATTATCCTGTTTGACCCTCACAATAACCCTGGAAGGAAGGAGCTGTTGTTATCCCCATTTTACATTTGAGAAAACAAAGGCAAACAAATTAAGTGACTTGCCCAGGGTCAGGTAGTTATTAAGCAGCTGAGGCTGGATTTGAACTTAGATCTCTAGTTGGAGAACAGTTGTTCAAGGTTATCAATTCTTCAGTTGAAGTTTCCAACAGCAAACAAGTACAGTACCCAACAACAACAAAAATGGTATCACATCTCTATTATACAGCTAAACAAACTTGAAACTCCAAGACAATGATGACTTACTTGACCAAGGTCATCCATTTAATGGGGGAATTGGGGCTAGAATCCAAGTCTCTTCATCTTAAGTCCTATATAAATATCAGCTCTTTTTATTATAATGGGTTGATGCCAACCTGGCCTGAGGTCTCCAATGACGTGCCCTGTCCTTGGTTCTGTTCTGTGCAACATTTTTCATCAATAGCTTGAGTGCTATGCTTATTGTTATTATGCTCAAGGCTTGCTTATCAAATGACAGAAATGACATATGCTTTGCAAATGACACAAACTGGGAACAATAACTGACTTGTCAGACAATAGAGTCAAAGATCTCAAGACCAAAATAAGACTAATTTAATAATAGAGTTAAATATAAAGAACTGTACTTAGGTGGTTGTTTTTTTAAGTGCATAAGCGGAGGATTGGGGAGGTGTGGATTGATAAGAATTTCAGTGAAGAAGAAAAACAACTTTGGATTTTGGTGGTCTTGAGCTTCATGTGACCCAGTAGCATAACAAGTTAGTAAAACCAGTTAAGATTTGTTCTTAGGCTGTATTAAGAGAGACATAATGTCCGGAATGATGGAGACAATCGTTCTATCATTCCAGCCAGTCTGGTCACATCTAGAGTACTATGTTCAGGTCTAGGTGTCACATTTTAGGAGAAAAATTTGTGATCTGGAGCCCCTCAAGAAAATTTTTATATCAAAAATGATTCTGAGATAGTTTAAAATGAAGAAAAGGAGATTTAGAGGAAACATGATAGCTCAAATACTAGAAGGTATGTTGAAAAGGGATGAAACTTGTTCCATCTGGACCCAAAGGACTGAAGCAGGAGCAATAGATAGAAGTTGTTGAAGGACATTTGAAAGAGCCTGGGATCTGGAGTGAGGGGTCCTGGGTTCAAATCCTGGCTATTCGCTAACTACCTAGCTAGCTAGGTGATAGAGTGGATAAGAGCACTGGATCTGAAGTCAGGAATACCTGAGTTAAAATCTGAACTCAGATACTTACTAGCTGTGTGTCCCTGGGCAAATCACTTAACTTTTATCTGTCTCAGTTTTCTCATCTGTAAAATGGGGTAATATCAGCGTCTACCCTCCCAGGGTTGTTGTGAGGATCAAATGAGATAATATTTATAAAGTATTTAGCACAGTGCTTGGCATATAGTGGGTGCTTAATAATTTCCTTCCTTTCCTTCCTATCTGTGTGACCCTGAACAAATCACTTCCCCCCTCTTTGGGGCTCAATTTCCTCATCTATTCAATGAGGGGGCTGAATGATGACCTCTACAGCCCCTTCCAGAGGCAGCTAGATGGTTGAGTGGTTACAGTGCTAAGCCTGGAGTCAGGAAGACCTGAGTTCAAATTTGACTTCAGACACTAGCTGTGTGAGCTTGGGCAAGTCACAACTTCTGTTTGCTTAGAAGGCAGCTTTATTATATCTTAGTGTCTTATAACATCATTCAATTATACTTGCCCAATTCTAGTTTTCCAGCAGTCATTTCTTCCTTAAGATTTTGTATATCACTTTCCAGTTGGTTAACTTTCTTTTCATTATTTTCTTAGATAGTATTTCTTTTTTTCCTCCTAATTTTTCCTTGATCTTTCTTATTTGATTTTTAAAATTCCTTTTTAAGTTCTTCTAAGAGTTCTTTCTGGGCTTGTGACCATTTGACCTCTTTGGGACAGGAGTGGCTTTTTTTTTAACCTCATCATCTTCCTCTGAATATGAACCCAGATCTTCATAGATATCTGTGATCAGATTCTTTTTCCTTTGCTTACTCATTTTATTTTTAATTTGTTTTATTTTGTTTTTAGTAACTTTTTATTATTACCAAACTTTAATCCTTTGTTGTGAATAATGTTGTCCTGGGAGCCTTAGGCCCTCCTTTCTGTTATTTTCTGAAGACAGCTGGACAGCTCAGTGGATACAGCACTGGGTCTGGAGTCAGGAAGACATGAGTTCAAATCCCCACCCCAGAGAGGTAGTGGACCTGTGTGACTCTGGGCAAGTCATTTTACTTTTCCAATATCTTTACCAAGAAAACCCCATGCACAAACATGGTCACAAAGAGTCTGGTACAACTAAATAAGGTTCTAATTTTGTGATCCTAAGAAATCATTTGTCTTTGCATATTTAACTCTTCCACAGAAACTTGCAAGTAAAAGCTATCAACTCATAAGTACACAGCAAGATATATTCAGGTTAAAGGCTTTCTTTGGTCAGTTTTGTAGATTAGGTAAAGTATATCTTTGTAAGCCCAAACTTCCCCTTCTGGGCTCCTTTTTCCAGGGACGTTTTGAAGCTCAAATGAGATCCCAGACACACTTTGCAAACCTTAAAGCGCTATATCATTTATTATTATTATTATAATTTTTAGCCTAGAATCACCAGGCCTCAAGTATAATCCAGGGTGTACTGGAGGCAGCTCTAACTAGGGAAAGCTTGTTAAATTCTCAGTGGGAGCATTCACAAATCTGCAGTTACTACAAATCAGGGCTTAATTTATTGTTTTATCTATTGTTTTGTTGATGGCGCAGGAGTGTCCAGTCTGGCCACCTGGAGGCCACATGTGGCCCTCTAGTTCCTCAGGTACAGCCCTTTGACTGAATCCAAACTTGAAGTTACAAGTAGCCTCAAGGCCAGAGGTTCTCCACCCTGGTCTAGACTTAAGAAAGGGTTAACAATAAAACTTTAGAGTGTGTATGCAAACATTTTTTTTTTAAGATCCCCATTGTTAAACATTTATCAGTACATCCCTGTATTACCCAATAAACCTTGCTTGAGTACAGGAGAAGGCACAGGTAATGAAGTTATCATGAAACTGGAGGCAAAGTGGCCTTTACCAAGCCCCTGCAATAATACTATGTATGCCATCACCTACACCAGTGGTTCTCAACCTTCTTAATGCTGAGACCCTTTTAATACAGTTCCTCACATTGTGGTGACCCCCAACCATAAAATTATTTTTGTTGCTACTTCATAGCTGTAATTTTGCTACTATTATGAATCGTAATTAAATATCTGATATGCAGAATGTATTTTCATTGTTACAAATTGAACATAACCCACAGGTTGAGAACCGCTGACCTACACTTTACTAGCAAAGCACATCCTAAGCATGTGCTATATATACCTTTATATTTCTTCACAGTCAATGTTGATCAGTGATTTCCATGGGACTTGAATATTTTAGTTGTCACCTAGTTATGCCAGTCAATCAAGCTAGCACTTATTAAGTGCTTATTACGTACAAAGCACTTGGTTATACAAAGGATACAAAAATTGTCTCTGCCTTCAGGAAGCATATATTCCATTGGAGGAGAAACATATAAGTAATCAGGTCCATAGAAGATACATGCAGACTAGATGGAAGTCAGTCTCTGAGGCAAAGGCTCTAGTGTGGGAGTAAAGGGGTGGGAGTCAAGCTGGGGGTGGGTTATCAGGAAAGGCCTCCCACAAAAGGTGATGTTTGAACTGAATCTCCAAGAAAACCAGGGATTATAAGAAGCGGAGGTGAGGAAGGAGAACTTTGGAGGCATAGGGGTACAGCTGTAAATAATCATCGAGATCCCTTGGCAGGAGCTTACTTATAAACTTACTTATAAACTTTCGGGGGAGACCCCTGTGATAAAGTAGAAAAAACTCAGGATTTAAAAACAGATTTGACTTTGAGTTCAGGTTCTGACATTCATTAATTATGTAACCTTGGACAAATCACTTAATAATCCTGGGCATCAATTTCTTCATCTGTGAAATGGCAATAATAATCCCTGTAGTACCTTTCACACAAGGTTATTGTGAAGCCCAAATGAGGTAACACATCACATGCTTTATAAAGGTGCATAAAAGTTAGCTATTATAATATTTGCAATATTGTGCTCCTTCCTTCATCAAATACTTATTGTACAGTGTATAAGTGTCTTTAAAAAATATAACAAAATCACTAAAGTTCTCCTTGGAATTTAATGAGATGCTTGTTATTTCCTGACGGTAAGGGAACTCAATCAGATGATCTTTAGTCCTTCCAGCTGCATGATTCTATGATTAGTTAAGTACCCATTAGGGAATGCTTGGATAAACTTTGTATGTGTTAATTGGCCCCACCGGGGGGGTCCACGAAGTTCACGGTGTTGCTTCTGAATTTGAACCTTTGAAGTTCAACTCCAGAGGGCAGGAATGGACCAGGGAAATGCCTATATCAGGGGAGGAAAATCAGTGACTTCAGGTTTGCAGAACTAAGAGAGTGACTAAGACTTGTGGATGTTCTTCATTCATTGTTCCAGAACTAGGCTGGCTGCATCTTCCCTTCAACGGATACCCTTGAGGGGTCAAGAATGTTTTTTCTCTAACGCAATTGGTTCAAGCTCCCATTCTGATGTGTCACCCAACTGTTACTCATTATTATTAATTTTATTATTTATTAATGTGCTGGTTTATTTAACCAATTAACATAGTTAGTTTTACAAAGGGAAAAGATATATTCAAAAGTAGAGCAAAAATAGGATTTCTCTTTTCCAGTTTTCCCAGCAGTTTTTGTCAAATAGTGAGTTCTTATCCCAGAAACTGGGGTCTTTGGGTTTATCAAACAGTAGATTACTATAGTCATTGACTACTATGTCTCATGTACCTAATCTATTCCACTGATCCACTACTCTAAGAATAGAATTCCTAACATTTCCCTCCAACACCTAATAATAATTTCTATAGGACTTTATAATTATTATCTCATTTGATCCTCACAACAATCCTGGGAGGTAGGTGCTATTATTATTACATTTTTTACTTGGGGAAACTGAGGAAAACAGAGGTTAAGCGACTTGTCCAGGGTCACCCAGCTACTAAGTATCTGATACTGGATTTGAACCTGAATCTTCTTGATTTCAGGCCCAGCACTCTATTCACTCTACCACCTAGATGCCCAAGTTGACCTGGGGACATACTTCTTCTTACTACTTTTGTCTCTGGAAAGCATAGGCTCACATTTACAGCTGTCCAAATTCACTTCCAAACGCAGCATGGCCAATGGATGGATGAATTAGAATCTCTGAAGACGATGAACTGTGCCAAGCAAGTTGTTTGGGACTTGTGTTTTTGTTGTTCATTTTTTCAGTCATGTCCAACTCTTTCTGACTCCATGGACCATGACATACCAGGCCCTTCTATCCTCCACTATCTTCCAAAGTCTGTCCAAGCTCATGTTCGTTGTTTCTATGATACTGTCTATCCATCTCATCCTCTGCCATCCTTTTCCTTTTGCTATCAATCTTTCCCAAAATCAGGGTCTTCTCAATGAGTCCTGTCTTCTCATTATGTGGCCAAAGTATTTTAACTTTAGCTTCAGTATTTAACCTTCCAGTGAATAGCCTGAATTAATTTCTTTAAGTATTGACTGGTTTGACCTCCTGTAATAGTAATTAGTTTAGCAGGATACTTAGCACTTAGTAGTGCTAAGTGTGGAAGGTGCAAACTCTGTCCCACTGTTGAGAAGGCATGAACTCCCCCCGTTGATGTGGAAGAAGGGGATTGGCTGAGGTGTGTATATAAGCAAGAATTCCAGAGACAGATAGACAGAATT
>JAQQSU010018024.1:0-10568 GCA_028627135.1 Pseudochirops cupreus | reverse complement strand
AACTATTTACAGGCCAACATGGAAAAACAATAATTGTAACTTATGAAACTTTTCTCAGTGTAAGGATGTTTGACGTCATCAGCTGCTGGGGGTGCACCACGACAGCCTGGGGACGGGGTAGAGGCCCGCGCATGTCTCAATGAAGAAGGCATGATCATGCGAGATGTCTCCTTATCTTCGGGGCTGTACGTGAGTGGCTCACCAGGCAATGACAGCACTCTGAGGCGGGAATCAAAAGCTAGGGTATAAAAAGGGGAACCGCGTGCATGTAGCTCTCTCTGTTCCTATATATGCTGCAATAAACATCTTTACCGTTTGCCTGAGTCCTGGGTGCTCTGTGGGGGGTAGTTCTTCAAGCTGGTCTTGAAGCTGGTGACGACCGAAGCCTGAGAGGAGGAAAGCAGCTGGAAGAGGTAAGCAATATAATAGGGTCCCCAGAGTCCAAGTTGGGGGACACTCTACATCTCAGTATGAGGATAGGTGATGTGAATATAAATGTATATATGTATTTATATGTATATATACACATATGTCTATATAGGAGGGTATATATATATATGCATATGAATACATATCTGAGTATGTGTACATAGAGTACACAGGATCAATTGAAAGGAAGGGATGATACTTTAAAAGGTGAAATTATGAGGTGGGAGAGGAATAGAATGAGAGGCAAAAGGGAGAGACAGAATAGGGTTAATCGTCTCATAGAAAAGAGGCAAGGGATAACTGTTACAGTGGAGGGGAAGAACAGGAAGACAAAAGGGAAAGGGTCACTTACTGTCATTGAATTTGGCTTAGGGAAGAAATGACATAAACTCTAAACTGGGTATCTTGCCACACAGGAGAATAGGGGGGATGGGGATGAGAGGGGGGATAATGGAGGGGAGGGGAGGGGAGGGGAGGGGGAAGGGTTGCTGGAAGTGCACACTTCTGTAAAGGAATAGGGATAGGGTAGAGAATAGAACAAGGGGAGGGCAAGATAGGAAGGAGGGCCATATAATGAGTCTCTCACAATATGTCCATTGTGGAGATGTTCTGCATAGCTACACATGTACAGCCTGTATTGAATTGCTTGTCTTTCCAGTGTGGGTGGGTGACAAGGGAGGAAGGGAAAGAATCCAGAATTTAAAGATCTATAATCTAATTTAAATATATATGTATGTGTGTGTGTGTGTATGTGTGTATAATTATTATTAGTAACTACATGCTACTGGGAATTAAAATATACAGGCACTGGGGTAGGGAGATCCACCTTGCCCTACTGGAAAGTCAGAGGGGTGATGGGGGAGAACATAGGAGAGAGCAGATTGGGGGAGGGTTTATACAGTGGGATGGCTGTGTTGGGGTGCTAGGCGGCAGAAAGATGGGGAGAAAATTTGTAACTCAAAATCTCATGGAAATGAATGATGTAAACAAGAAAATAAATTTTTTTAAAAAAATGATGTCTTTAAAAAACATGACGTCTTTTCCTGCCTTCCACCCAGATCCACCCTTGGGTTTCAGACTGAAACTGCTGTCCTGGCAGCCATCTGACCTTTCAAGTCAGCTAAGGGCTCTGTAATGTACTAACTTTGGGATTCTTGAATAGCTTTTAATCAGTCCCTGTATGTTCTTGGCTCCATTCTAAACACTGAGTAGACAACGAAAATGAAAGTCTCTTTTGAAATGTATGTTGTCAAGATACTTTTCTTTCTGAGATTGCTCTGTGCTTATATTTTAGGAGATAATCTTAAAAGAAGATTCTTTATATTCTTATATTCTACTGGGAGTATATAAATGTGAACATGTTAAGTAAAGGCAGGGACTTGCCTGAGCCCTCCTCAAACCCCTCCAAATACCTTTAAATAATGACTCTAAACAAATTCTAGAGTGGCAGAACCCACAAAAAGACAAGAGTGAAACAAGCCCAAGGCAACTGAGAAGGTCGTCAGGAAAGGTCTGACGCACTAGGGTGAGAGAGAAGCACAGTCCAGCACAGGCCACGACAGCACAACCCCAACGAACCAGGAGCAGGCCTTGGGAGCCACTGAATCAGCAGTGGCAGTGGCTGCTTCTGGAGCTTTCAGCCTACAGATGGTAAAGAGGTTGAACAACTGGTCAGAAGGAGATTACAGGGGTCTTTTTGCTAGCACTGATGAAGGACTCTGTTGCTTTGTTCATACTCTGAAACCGGTCGCAGACCTGGGTGGCAGTCCCTGGGCAAGGAAGAGCACTAGCACACCAGAGCTTGCAGTCACAGTGAAGCAGGGACCAGAGCACAGGCCAAAAGAATGGTAAATACCTCTCCTTAGATCATACCATACCAGCCTGGAAGAACTGAAAACTTACAGGTCCCTAAAATTATCTCTGAAAGCAGCTTCACAAAATTCCTGAAGCTTGGGACAGTTTGCTATCCACCCTGCAAGCAGAGCCCTACTTTAACAGAGTTAAAAATCTGGTAACAACAGAACTATGCCCAAAGGGCAATAAAACCATACATATCCTTTCATCTAGCAGTACCATGTCTCCCAAAAGAGAGAAAAAACGAAAAGGAAAAGAACCTATATGTACAGAAATATCTATAGCAGCTCTTTTCTATAGCAGAGAACTAGGAACTGAGGGAATGCCCATCAAATGGGGAATGGCTGAACCAATTGTGGTATGTGATTATGATGGAATACTATTGCACTGTAAGAAATTATGAACAGGATGCTGTCAGAAAAACCTGGAAAGACTTACATGAGCTGATGCAAATGTACTGTCTGCAAAGTAACAGCAATATTGTAAGATGATTATCTATGAATGACTTAGCTAAGCAATACAATGATCCAAAACAACTCTGAAGGACTTATGATTAAAAACACTATCCATCCCCAGAGAAAGAACTGACAGTATCTGATTACCAATTGAAGCATACTTTTTTAAAATTTTCTTTATTTTTCTTGTGGGTTCTTTTTTGTCATTGTGTTCTTTGACAACATGACTATTATTGAAATGTTTTGCATGACTATACATGTATATAGAATTGCTTGCCTTCCCAGTGGGGCGTGAGGGTGGGGAGGGAGGAAGGGTGAGAATTTGGAACTCAAAGTTTTAAAAAATTTTACATGTAACTGGGGAAAATAAAATACTAAATAAATTTTAAAAAACAAAAAAAGAAATGTTGAGTAAGGAGTAAGCAGTAACAATTGAGAGAAAGTTTCATGGAGCAGTTAGGTGGTACACTGCTGGAACTAGAGCAAGGAAGAACTGAGCTCAAATTCAGACTCAAATATTTACTAGCTATGTGTCCTTGGGCAAGTCATTTAACTTGTTTCCTTACTTTCCACAAAGGGTTGATGTAAGAATGAAATGAGATAAAATTTATAAATCACTTAGCATAGTGACTTTTTTTTAGTTCTGTTAAACAAAAAAGCACAAACAGAAAAGTAGAAAATTGCATTTATTACAAAGAATTTCTCTACAGAAGTAAAAACTCCAAGAAAGAAAATAAAAGATGTGCCATACAAAAGTTCTGAAGGAGAGGAAAATTTGACAGAAGAGATTCAAAAGGTAACAACTTTAAAATAACATATATGAACTTTAGAATAATGTGAATTCTATACAAATAACTTGAAGATAGTATTTATAGAGAAAATGTAAGAACTACAGGTTTCCCAGAAGAACATGTCAAATTAAAAAAAAAACCTCAAAACTACAATTTAGGAAAAATACAATAAAACTATTCAAAGTTTCTGAATATAGACAACAAAGCATGGATAGAGAAAATTCGAAGATTATTTCTAAAGGAGAGAAGGGGGTTAGGGAACACAGAAAAAAAGAAAAAGATAAAATGCATACAATGCCAAAACTTGCTATTGCTAAAGCCAATACCAACAAATAATTATATATACATACATACATAAATGAATAAATAAAGCATAGATTAGCATATTATTCGATTTGGAAATGCCCAAAACAACAGAAGTATACAAAGGTAAATAAATACAATTATTATGAAAATACTAATCATTTACTCTATATTCATAGCTATAGTTGTGTATGTGTATTTTTTTTAAGAAAAAGATTACAGAGTAAGAAAAAACATGCACAGGCATCCTCAAGGTATAAAAAGAACATGAGGTTAAAGATTTTAAGGGAACCTAAAAAATCAAGATAAAGGTGGAAAATGTGAATTAATATACCATGGAATAAATTTCTTTATCACCTCCACCCCCACATTAGGTGAATCAATGTGTCACCTGTGAGAGGCAATAGAAGCAGAATGGGATGTTGTATAAATGGGAAGAGAGAAGATTGGAGACAGAAGGGATTGGTTGGTTTATCCCAGTGGTTCTCAACCTGTGGATTATGTTCAATTTATAACAATGAAAATACATCCTGCATATCAGATATTTACATTATGATTCATAACAGCAAAATAACAGTTATGAAGCAGCAACGAAAATAATTTTATGGTTGGTGGTCACCACAACATGAGAAACTGTATTAAAGGGTTGCAGCATTAGAAAGGTTGACAACCACTGGTTTATCCCTTGGTGTACCATATCCTCAGGTAAACAATGAACAAGTGACAATTCCTATTGTGTTCTAGGGAGACAAAAAAAAAAGAAGGTAATAGAAGAATAGAATTGTGATGTGGAAGGGAAAAATTGAGACCAGGGACTAGGTGAGGGTGCTTTCCTTAGGAGGAATACAGCTGAAGAGCTTTGCCATCAGAGATGACTATGGCAGGACATTGGACATTTTGTCAGTTTGGTCGGAGTGAATTTTGCATATTGGTAATCTGCGCTATCAGAAGTAGCATTCCACTCCTGAGAAGTAGGAATGTGTGAATTCCTAAGAGCCTCTAACACCTAGATTGGTGAAGGGAAAACAAAGTCAGAGACTGATAGTGTAGCAAATCAAGACAAGTCTTAAATTTCATTTTACACCCACCAAATTGGCAAAGATCAAAAAAAATGTTGGACGAGATGTGCAAAGAAAAATGCAATAATACACTTTTGGTGGAGCTATGAATTGGTTTAATCATTCTGGAAAAGAATTTGGAATTTTGCCAAGAAATTGAATAAAATATGCATCTCCTCTGAGTCACAGATACCTTTACTAAATCTCAGAGGTCAAAGGCAGAAAGGGCCACAAAGTCCAAAGTATTCATAGCAACATTTTTTTTTGCTAGCAAGAAAGTAGGGAAATGGCTAAAAAAAAATTGTAAATGGATGTAATGGAATATTATGGCACTACAAGATATGATGTATATGAAGAATTCAGAGAAGCATGTGAAAATTTATATGAATAGATACATAATAGAGTAAGAAGAACCAGGAAAACAGTATATAACGATGGATACAGTATAGAGTGGTAAGCTTTCAAAATATGGAAATCTTGCAGAAGAAATTGAAGCCATTTGGGAATAAGACAAGGGGGAGTATAGTAGGGTATTTAGATTAACATGAATGGAAGAATAAGGAAAAGATCTTTGAATGGGGGGGTAGATTAAGTAATAGGAGGTTAAGGTAGCAGGTAGAAGTAAAGTAGGGGGCTCTGAAGGGATAGGAAATAAGAGATACACGCAAACATAACATAAAGATCAGGAGTAGAATTTATTAGGAAAACAAGCAGGGGTAGTAAACATGATCTCAAAAAAAGTTGAAGCAAAAACAGATTTAATGAAGAGAAAAATAGGGAAACTATACCATGTCAGTCATATTAATTAATTAAATAGTTTTAGACTATTTAAAATAACCTCACAGTTTAAGGTTGGAATATCGCTGTGATGTAGGAAATGATGAGTTGATGGACTTAAAAAACATAGAAAGATTTGGACATATGAAGGAAGATGATATTCACCCTCAGAGAAACAGAGGACAAATTAGTATGGTCTTACATAGATGCATATGAATGTATATGTCTATATATGAGTATGATTATAGTATCTAAGTATATGTATGTGTATGTATGTATATATTATATATATACATATATATGTATTGTGTTTATGTATATGTATTGTATGTATGTACACACACACACACACATATATATCTGTGCTTAATTTTGGCCTCCTTGGGGGAAGAGGAAAAAAAGAACAAAGTAAAAAGTGCACAGCAGAGGAAAAAAGAAAACTTACAAGGAAGCAAAGAAAAAATGGACAGCTCTAAACACAATGTGTAATATTTCTTATATGGGCTTTCTTGAAATGGAAATTTATCACTGTATATTTTGAATCCTCTCTCATGTTCTGCTGTGCATGTGGAAATATTTTTTTTCCTTTTCTTATTTTGTATTTAAGTTTTAATATTTAAGTTTATAATGTTTCTTTTTCTTTTCTTATTGTGTATTCAAATTTTAGTATTTAAGTTTAAAATAAATGACCATACAAAATGACTATGGTGACAGGGAAGAGCAAAACATCAACTGTGGAAGAAGAAAACAAAGTCAAAACTATCATCCAAAGTCTCAAAGAAAAAAATGAAGCATTTACAAAAATGCAAAGGATAAAAATCTAAGTGTGAAAGGGAAATCATAAGGAATTCAATAACATTAAACGGTTTATATTCCAGCATGGGAAGATGATCTTTGTAATTCCTAAAAACTTTCTTATTATTAGGACAGTTAGAAGGAGAATATATAGATAGAGGACACAGGTGTGAGTTGAATATGAAGAGATGATATCTAAAAGAAAATTAAATTGAGACTTCCAGGAGCCAAAATGGTGGAGTAAGCAGTAATTTGCTTTCACCCTCCTTTACTGACCTTGAAAAACCCAGAAAATACCACCTCAAGAAAAAAGGTCCCTGTTGCTGTGGCTGAAGGGAACCAATTCAGGCCTAGAGGCATCCAGGCAAGCCAGTAGCAAGCCCCACCTCAGCAAAGGAGCAGTGAGCCCCAGAGTGAGGAGCCAGCAAGATAAACACCAGGACCCCTGTGTGTCTTCGCACAACCAGGGAAATCAGCAGACACCAGCGTACAGAACCATCACTTGCACCATGGACCCTCATCCACCAGCTGGCTGAACTGACCCCTTGCTCTATCCTGGCCCTCAGGGAGGAGGAAACCTGCAGCTAGACCACCCCTCCCCCACACCTCACTCTTCGAGCTTCAGTGTGACCCCACCCCACCTCTCCTCCATTTCCCACCCCCTTCTCCACCATCACTCCCCACCCCTCCATCCAGTGAAAAGCAGAAAGACCTCACCTGGCCTCAGCACACACACAATATGGAACTATGCCCAGAGAGCTATAACACTGTGCATACCCTTTTATCCAGCAATACCACTTCTAGGGCTGTATCCCTAAGAGATCATACAAGTGGGAAAAGGACTCTTATGTATAAAAATATTTATAGCAGCTCTTTTTGTGGTGGCAAAGAATTGGAAATTGAGGGGATGTCCATCAATTGGAGAATGGCTAAACAAGTTGTGGTATATGAATGTAATGGAATGCTATTGTGCTATAATAAGAAATGAGGAACAGACGAACTTCAGAAAAAAACCTGGAAAGACATATGAATTGATGAGTGAAGTGAGCAGAACCAGGAGAACATTGTACACAGTAATAGCCACAGTGTTTGATGGCTAACTTTGATAGACTTAGTGCTTCTCAGCAATGTGAGGACCTAAAACAATTCCAAAGGACTCATGATGGAAAATGCCATCCATATCCAGAGAAAGAACTATGGAGTCTGAATGCAGAGCGAAGCAGAGTATTTTCTTTTTTGTTTTGTTTTGTTTTTTTCTTTCTCATAGTTCCTCCCATTTGTTCTAATTCTTCTATACCAACATGACTAATGTAAAAACATGTTTAATAGGAATGTACACATAGAGCCTATATCAGATTGTATGTTGTCTTGGGGAGGGGAAAGGGGAAGAAGAGGGAGAAAATTTAAAACTTATGGAAGTGAATGTTGAAAACTAAAAAATAAATTAAGGCATGAGAAAGAGGAATGCACTGGAAGAAGGGGTAAGGGAGTGATAGAATGGGGTAAATTATCACATGTAAAAGAGATGTAAAAGGAAAAGCTTTTACAGAGAGAGGAAGATGGCATGGTGAATGATAGCACTCAAACCTTACTCTCATCAGAATAACATACACACTCAGTTGGGAATAAAAATATATGTTGCCCTACAGGAGACAAGAGAAAGGGGTGAGAAGGCAGATTGGGAAAAGTGGTAGTCAGAAGCAAAACACTTTTGAGGATGGCAGGGTGAAAGGAGAAAGAGGATGTTAAACAGAAGAAAAATATAACAGAGGGAAATACAGTTGGTAATCATAATTCTGAGAAACTTTTTTTTCAAGTTTGTCTAATAAAGATCTCATTTCTCGAATATATAGAGAACTGAGTCAAATTTATAAAAAATAAGAGCCATTCCCCAATTGATAAATGGGCAAAGGATATGTAAAGGAGGTTTTCAGACAAAGTAATCAAAGCTATGTAGTCATGAAAAAGTACACTAAATCACTATTGATTAGAGAAATACAAATTAAAACAACTCTGAGATACCTCTCTCAGATTAACTAATAAGACAGAAAATGAAAATGACAAATATTAGAGGGGAGGTGGGAAAGTTAGTTGAGACACTACTGCCAGAGTTGTGAACCGATTCAAAAATTCTGGAGAGCAATTTGGAACCATGCCCAAAGGGCTATAAAACCATGCATACCCTTAGACCCAGCAATATCACTACTAAAAATGAAAAACTCAAAAGATCAAAGAACTTCTATGTATGCAAATATTTACAGCAACTCTTTTAGTGGTAGAAAAGAACTGGAAATTGAGGGAATACTCATCAAATGTAGAAGGGCTGAATAAATTGTGGTATAGGATTGTGATGGAATACTATTGTGTCATAAAAAATGACACTCAGGAAGCATGGAACAAGTTACATGAACTGACGTGAAGTGAAGTGAGCAGAACCAGAACAGTGTACATAGGAACAGCAATATCGTATGATGATCAGCTGTGAATGACTTACGTTTTCGCAGCAACACAATGATCCACAACAATCCCAAAGGAATTATGATAAAAATGTTATCTGTCTCCACAGGAAGAACAGATAGAGTCTGAATGCAGAAGTCCTCAGACAGGTACTATCTGTATGACCCTGAGCAAGTCACTTAAGCTCTGCTTGCCTCAGTTACCTCATCTGTGAAAAGGGGATAATAATCATAATCCCTACCAACCGGGGTTATTATGAGGATATGCATTAGATAATATTTGTAAAGCACTTTGTAAACCTTAAAATGTTAAAGGAAGATGATGATGATTGATGATGTTGAGGATGATACAGTTATTTATAAGCATGAAGGTTCACATACTGGCAAAAACACCAAATTTAAAGCAAGAGAGCCTGAATTCAGATTCTGACACTGCTATTTCCTAGCTTTGTGGCCGTGAGCTAGTCAATTTCAGTTTCCTCACTGGGAAAATATGATGCAACAGATTCATATAGAATTGTATGAAAGCAGAAGAGGCAATTATTAGGTCAAATAATGATTATCTGGTTAGGCTAGAATATACACTGTGTAAGGGGCTATACTGTTCAAGAGGAAAAGGTAATTGGAAAGAGATTATGAAGGACATTGGATACAAGCTAAGGAGTTTGCATTTTATCTTAAAAGCAAAGAAGAACCCCTAAAAGTTTTTTTTTTAAGTAAGGGAGTAGACTACTCAGACTTATGCGTTAGGAAGATTACTTGGACAGTAGAGTAAAGAATTAGGAGAAAGAATGGGGATAGTGAGTGAAATTAGGAAAATTCTATATACCACCTATCGATTACTCAGACATCCTGGATTCAGGACACCTAAGGTTTTGTCCTTTCTCTGTGAGGAACCAGCTATTTTGCCTCAGCCCTTTATTCTAATGTTCACTAAATGCAGAACTGGTAGCAGAATGGATAGAGTGGATTGTGAGTCTGGGAAGCCTGAGTTTGAATCCTTTCTCAGATGCTTACCTTCTACATGATGCTGGATAAATCACTTAACCTCACTCGCCTCTGTTTCCTCATCTATAAAACTGGGATAATTACAGTAACTTACAGGACAGGGCTGCTGTGAGCATGAGGTGACACAATATAGGTTAACTTTACAAAACTTAAAAAGTTATATAAACACTAAAGTTACCATTACCATCTGATCAAGTCATGCATATGCAATTATGCAATGGATAGAGCTCTGGGCCTGGAATCAGGAAGACCTAAGTTTAAATCAGACCTTAAACATTTATTACCTGTGTAAGCCTGGGCTGGTCACTTAACTGCTGTTTGCCTCAGTTTTGTCAACTGTAGAATGGGGAAAATAAAAGCACCTAGTCCCACAGGATTGTTGTGAGGATCATTGAGATTATATATATATATTTTTAAAGCATTTAGCACAGTGCTTGGCCCATAGTAGGTACTATATAAATGCTTCCTTCCCTTCCCAGCAAATGCCTGGGGCTCCCTATAGTGTCGCTGTTCAGTCATTTCAGTCATGTTTGACTCTTCATGACTCCATTTGGGGTTTTCCTGGCAAAGATATTTGCCATTTCCTTCTTGTATTAATGGGATATAAGATCTTTGCCACCCATTAATAAGCCTCACTGTGGA
>JAQQSU010018023.1:0-10568 GCA_028627135.1 Pseudochirops cupreus | reverse complement strand
CCTCTGAATGATTGCTTGGCCCCCCTGCAATCTGCAGGCCATGAACTCTGAAGCAGCCCTGTGGAGGCCATGGCCACTTTTGCTGCTTTCTTGCCCTGGGGGCAGTAGGCCAAACCCGCTTTTCTCCCCCAAATATAGCCATTTATCTCCCCCAATTTTAGCTGAATTCCACTGACCTTTCACTTTATCCTTGGTTCTTATGGGCTGATAATTCTGGAAACTGCCACAGCTGCCAGTGATCTGCTGTCCCAAGTGCTCCAGCCACAGCTTGTCCTGGCCACCCAGGGGCTGACTGGTCTCAGCTCCCAGCATGCTGCAATCAGCCATTCCCCTCCCACCTGCTGGGCTGCCTTCAGTAGGAGCTTTGTTTCTCTGTACTTTTGTGGGTTATGGAGCTCTAAAATTTGTTTAGAGTCATATTTTATAGGTATTTGAGGTGGTTATGGAGGGAGCTGAAGAGTTTTCCTGCTCCTATGCTGCCATCTGGACTCTTACCCCCATGGCCTTTTCTTAATTCTCATCTTTCCTGACTTCTCTCTAGTTCACTTCTGGAATCTTTGATCACCTTCTTTTCCTTCATACTCTCTCCTTTCTAGATTTTCTTGACATTGCTTTCTTCTGATTGTCCTCCTATCTGTCCTTCTGGTCATGTTCACCAACTGTGTGTATTTCCCAAAGGTCTGCCCTTGGCCCTCTTCTCCATCAACTTTTTCTTGCCAGGTATTCTCATTCAATTATCATCTTTATTCAAATATGCTTAGATCTATTTCCCCAGTCCTAACATCTCTCCTGACCTCTACTCTCACAGTCTGGATGACCCATAGACATCTCAAACTCAGCATATCCAAAATAAAAATCATATTCCCCCAAAACCCAAATTTCATATTACTGGTAAAAGCACCACTATTCTCTCAGTCACCCACATTTGTAACCTCACTTGCATTCACCTGCAATATTGAATCTGTTGCCAAGTTTTGTTGTTTCTGTCATCACAACATCTCTCATGACTATCCATTCTCTAATGTCACACAACTGTCAGCCTGATACAGGCCCTCAACAGGTCACAACTGCACTATTGTCAATAGCCTATTGGTTGGTCTTGCCTCAAGTCTTTCCTCACTCAGACCCATCCCAGTTGCCAAACCTCCTAATATGTAGGTCAGACAGTATCACACACTTCTCTACTTAATAAACTCTAGTGGTTCCTTATTACCTCCAAGATCAACTATAGAATCATCTGTTTGTTCTTTAAAACCTTTTACAGCATAATTCTTTCCTACCTTTCCAGTCTTCTTATACTTTACTCCCTTCCAATCAACCAGTTAATAAACCTTCATCATGCACCTGCTATCTGTCAGGCATCATGCACTCTATAATCCAGAGATATTCATCTTCCTCACACAGGAAACTCCATCTCCCAGCTCCGTCCCCCACTCCTGGAATGTTCTCTCTCCTCATCTCCATTGTCTGGTTTACTTGACTTCCTTCAAGACTCACCTCATATCCCATGTCTGTAAGACCAGCTAACCCTCCCAAGTCCCAATGTTAGTGCCTTTCCTTTGAGATTAACTTCCATATCATACTGTGTACTGTAAATATGTAGTTGTTTCCACAGTAACTCCCCATTAGAATGAGAACTCCTTGAGAATTCAGACCATGTTTTTGTCTTTCTTTCAATACCCATTACTGAGTGCTTTGGCACCACGCTTTGAGCATAGTATTTGTTGGCTGATTTTTATCTTTGTACCTCTAGCATCTAACATAGTCCCTAGCGTATAGTAACCACTTAATAAATGCTTTTTGATTGACTCATTGTCAGCCTTTGCAAAGGTATAGAGGCAGAATATAAAATGAATACCAAGCTTGAAAAACAGCAATAAACCAGTTCACCTAGAATACTGTGTATGAAGTGGAGCAATGTGAAATAAATCTGGAAAGATAACCTGGAGGGCTTAGCTCCATGCCTGGTACATGACACATGTTTAAAAAATGGTTGTTGGTTCAATGATTGATTAATTGATTGGACTCTCAATCAGAAGGACTTTACATTCCATACCAAGAAGTTAATATTTTATGATAGAAGCAAAAGGAAGTCACGCACATTACTGAACAAGGAAGTAACATGGCCAGATTAGTCCTTTAGGAAGGGAAATTTGTTAGCTGTGTGGAGGGTGATTTGGAGGGGGAGGATGGGTTGAAGAAGGGAGACAAATTAGCAGGTTGTTGTATATACTCAACAAGAGATGAAGGCCTGATCGCCTATCCCTGCTCCTACTCCATTTTTGCATAGGCTATCCCTCATGTCTAGAATGTGCTTCCTTTCACACCTTGCCTCCTAGAATCCCTAGCTTCCTTTGAAGCACAGATCAGGTTCAAATTCCTACATGAAACCTTTCCAAATGTCCCCAGTTCTTTGTATGTTTTTCCTTTTGAAATTACTATATTTGGTATTTATTTGAATTTATTTTGTGTTTCCCGGTGTATATGCATGTTAGATTTCTGGCCTCCCCCTACCCCTACACACACACACATAAAATTAATGTAGCTCATTGAGGATGAGTGAGAACAGAACACCTAGTACAGTGTCTTGTACATAATAAGTGTTCACTGAATTTAATTATTTTACCTACTCTAGTCTAACCCTTTCACAGACAGCATGCATAATACAATGCTCAATGATGAAACTAATAGTTAAAATAGATTTGGGGGCTTAGGAAACAGCTAGGTATAGTGGGAAGTGTTGGCAAACTTGGCTTCTAGTCCTGCTTCAGATGTTCATTTGTGATCTTAATTACATCATTTCTCTCTAAGGTCCCTGCTAGCTTTAACAGTCTAAAAATCTATATTAAATGTCTTTCATATAACTTTCCTCCCAACCAATGCAATTCAATTGAGCAAGCAATTATTAAACATTTCCTATTTGCATAAAATGAGCTGTGTGCTTATAAATATAATCTATTTAGCCCTTGACCTCAAAGAGCTTACAGTGGAATAGAAGGGATAAGACATAGGCATGAATAGGGTAAAATAAGTGGAAAAATGTGATAACAGCAAGACATTGTAGCTCAAGTGTTCTAAGAAAATTTGAGATGAGAGAGATCACTCTTGGATGGAAAAAGTTTCATGAAAGATATAGCACGTGATAGAGAATGATTTCAAGAGACCAAAGTATAGTGTTGGGGTCTTGCACTCGGCCAGGCGATGCAGGGGTGAAGGTGAGGCGGAGGGGGAGGAGAAATGTTTTCTAGGTATGGGGGACTGCCCAGATGTGTGACAGATAGAACAGTTGTCTAGAAAGTAAAGTATATGAGGTGGAAGGCAGTGAAATAAAGCTGGAAAGGTAGGTTGAAACCAACTAGATGACTATGGAAGTTCCTTTCAGCTCTTAGTATCTATGTCTCAATAAATTCTCAATAGGGAAAAAAGGGTTAGAGGTTGGTTTCCCCAAAGATGTACATTTGAAGACATAAAGAGTCACTAGCTATGGGATTAGCCAAATCTCCCAAAGAACAGAATATTTTGTTAAGCTTGGACTTCTACAATTCTTAATGTCCTGACAGTGAAATAAGAAAGAGCCATAGAATCCAGAATCTCAGAATTGAAAGGGATCACTGAAGTCATCAGGACCTTATTTTCAGTCATATCCTAAATGTGCTCATCCAGAATTTGTTTCAAGACCTTCATTGTCAGCTCCATGAAAGTGGAGCTTGTTTCATTCTTTGTACTTATATCCCCAATATCTAGCACAGGGCTTGATGCATAGTAGGTGCTTAATAAATGATTGACTAATTGATTGATGGTAGACTCTACCGCCTAAGGCAGACCATTCCATTTGTGTTTAATTAACAATTAGGGAGCTTTTTCTTATATATCAAGTCAAAGTTTGACTCTTTCCAACATCTATCCATGGTCTCTATTCTGTCCCTCTGCATCCAAGCAAACCAAGTCTTAATTCCTCTTCTATACGGCAACATTTCCAATACAAATATTGCCCAAATTATTCCATGATCTGAACCTAAGGACAAATTTTATTCTAAAAATGGGTTGATTTGGGTCCTTACCAATGCCACTTGATTACCATTCAAACCTGAGTTTTCTCTATAAGGAAGTTTCACCAGTCACTTCTTCTCTCTGCATCTCAGATTCTTCATATGTAAATTTGGCCTGGGGTTCTTAAACTTTTCTGTGTCATGAACCCCCAATGGCAATTTGGATCCCTTCTCAGAATAAATGTTTTTGAATGCATAAAGTAAAATACAATATAGTTTTCAAAATATTTGAAGAAGGAAGTTCATGGACCCCAGGTAGTAGAGGACTTCTGAAGTCTTTTCAGTTCCCCATCCTAGAAGTCTGTGAAATTCAAGGCCATCGTTCATCAGAGAAGCATATAGGATTGCTATTCTTAAAGGCCTTGAATGGATGTTTGGGGAAAGGTTTAGGGTTTCTTTGAAAGAGGACACAAGGTGAAGGCAACCAAGTCAGAAATTCTAAACTCACCATTCACAGGCACATTCTCTCTCTCTCTCTCTCTCTCTCTCTCTCTCTCTCTCTCTCTCTCTCTCTCTCTCTCTCTCTCTCTCTCTCTCTCTCTCTCTCTCTCTTTCTCTCTTTCTCTCTCTCTCTTTCCCTCTCTCCCTCTCTCCCTCTCTCTCTCTCTCTCTCTTTCTCTTTCTCTCTCTCCCCCCTTCCTCCTTCCCTGCCTGTCTCCCTCCCTTTTCCCCTCTCTCCCCGTTTCTTCTCTCCTCTTATTTCTTTTCCTGTCCCTCTCCCCTCCCCATGTTTGAGATTTTCCCTTTATACATAATGAAAGGTTAAAGTCTACTGTTTTCTCCAGAAAGTGTTCTGAGTCTCCCTGAGGAGCCCAGCAATGCTAGAATCATTCACTGTTAGCTGCTCTCCTGGACTACTTTACCCTGGGAAGATACTTCATGCTGAGTTGAATTTGAAGAGAAAGGCAGAAAAAAAAGAAAACATTTAAAAGTAAAATTCTAGTAATGTTTTTTTTTCCTGAATTCTTTTGGCTGATTGAGATGTTGTTGGTGGGTGCTTAAATAAGCATTGTCTTCCTCAAAGCCATGCCTCCCTTTCTGCTTGATCTGAGGGAGGGTGTTGAAGGCTGGTTCCATGTCACCACAGTATGTGTCTGCATAAACTTGTATTGTGAGACAGACTAGCCCTTGCAAACTCCAGGAGAGAGGGGGTTAGGGAGATGCTTGTGAGGGAGATCAGTTCCTCTGCACATTCTTGGAAACAGCATCAGAAGGAATGTTTTTTTAAAGAGTACAACAGTATTTGGATCTAATAGACATAGAGCAGGGTGCTAGAGGCCCAGGTCCTTCTGTTACAGTCACTGCCTTCGAGGGGTAGCTGAACATGGAGGGTCATTATCACTGACCTTTCCTCTCGGTGATAATATGGTCCTTCTGTACAGCACCAAACAATGATGCTCCAAGAGGCAGCCTGATGTAGTGCTCTGGATTTTTGACTTGGAGTTGGGAAGGACTGAGTTTGAATCCTTTCTCAGACACTCAACGAGCTGTGTGACCCTAGGCAAGTGACAGTCTCTTATTCTCAATTTTCTGTTCTATAAAATAGGGCTGAGGATAGCACCTCCCTCACAGCATTGCTGTGGGGATAAAATGAGACTGATTATAATTTGTTTCACAAACCTTAAAGCACTATATACATATTAACTATTGTTGTTATTTTTTTTTCCCATTCATTGAGAGAGAACCCAAATAGAATATATTTCCTCTGGGTATATACTTGAGCCCCCAGATCTCCCAGGGAATCACAATAATTACACAACAGGATCCGGACCTAGTGATACTCAATTGTACTATGAACTACTCTCTGTATATCACATCAGACATGAGGAGATATTGACAAAAGACCACTGACTGTTGTCACAACACATGGGTTCAAATCATGCCTCCAATTTTTATTACTTATGTGACCTGGGGTGGGTCAGTGTCATATAACATCCTTGGGCTTAGTTTCTTTACATGTAAGTAAAAGTTCTGTGCCATTCTCTAACCCAAGAATGATGAAACAGCAGGCCAGAGACAAAGTGGCAGTAATCAGATAGTGGTTTAATTAGTTTCATTATGAGGAACAGATTAGCAAATCAGGAATTCTCCTGCTAAAATGAAGACAGAGATTATATACATAAATCACAATAAGAAGGAAAGGGGGAAGGTGGATTACTAACAAGCATTTCCCAGGGTCAGAGTAGTTTCCCATGGTATGCCCACCATTGGAAGACAATATAACAATTCTGGAGTCCTGTGGGAGCAATCATTGCTCAAGTCTTTGGGGGTCATTACTTGGTGGGTTGGTAATAGGACCAGAGTTCTGTGACAGGAACAAATTCTACAATTTTTGATTCACTATACTTAAGGTACACAGCCACAAGAATGCAGTGAGTAAGAGCATTATCAAGGGTTTGTTTGATCATTTTAAGCTGCAATGTTAATTCTGACTCCTGAATCAGAGAGGCAGTTCTTGAGAAATGTAAATTATTAGTGTATTCATTATATATAGTATCAATTCATATGAAAATCATAATTCCCTTCAAATAAGAAAAAGGGGGAGAAGGGTAGACTGGATGGCCTCTAAGTTCCCTCCTAACTCTATGAGTTTATAAGTCTAAGAATATCACCCCCTGAAATCTGTTCTTTGCCATAGCAGAATTGCTGTTGGCTAAACCATCATCAATAACCTTCTTGTGTTAAACTTCCTGTTATAATGTGTAAATGATGAAGTAGAAAGGAGTGCTGGAGGCAGATGGAGCAAGCAGGATGCAAGATGTGAGACATGAATAAGATGCAGGATGTGACCAGCCAGAAAAGTGATCAAAGAAGACTAATCATTGAAACCGCCATCGTGGACTTACCTGTGTGTTTTCACAAACTACCCCCAATTACCTGACAGTTCTCTATATATTTTAGAAATGAGGCCTTTATCAGAGACACTGGTTGTAAAAATTCTTTCCCAGTTTTCTACTTCCCTCCTAATCTTGGTTGCATTGGCTTTGTGTGTTTCAATTTAATGTAATCAAAATTATCCATTTCGCATTTCATAACATTCTCTATTTCTTGTTTGGTCACAAATTCCTCCATTCTTACCTGACATTCCAGAACAAATCTTCCCCTCCCCTTTCCTGTTCTCCTCGCTTATCTGTATGACAAAGGTACCTCTGGACTATATTCCAACATTCCAGAGCTGTGCTTGCCCCTCCCCCTTCTTTTCTCACCTTCCCCCTATTCCATAAAATTGTATTTAAACCAGACCTTTAACTTGTCCGCTTGCTTTGCCTTCTATGAGAAGCAGGGCCACTCTGCCTCTCACATGGTCCACTTGGGTGCCTCACCCAAATAAATGACTTTCTTTAACCTAGAGACTGTCCAAGTAAATGTGAATTCTTTCAGGACACTAGAACCCTCATGTCTATAGGTCATCATTTCTGGTGGCACCCCAACAATCTTGGGGTACACCTTGAACTCATCATAATGGCTATTCTCTGAATAAAACAAGGAGACATTGAAGGGAAATGCAAAGAGGTAGACATAAACATAGACAGAGACGTAGAATGTGAAGGGAAAATTTCCTAATAATTAGATCTAGCATAAAGTAGAAAGGGAATGCCTTCAGGTTGGGGTAGAAGGGTATAGTGGGTTCCATATCACTAGAAATATTCTAGAGGAGGCTGAGTGACCATTTCTTAGTCAAACTACAGAGGGAATTCCTGTTCAGGTACAGGTGGAATTTGATCACTTCCAAATTCCCTTTCAACTCAAAGTTATTCTGTGATTCTCAGATTCTGTCACTTCTGAGGAAAACTTTCTTCTGATATAACTGAATTACATTGCTTAAGTGTTTTGTTGAAAACTGTGCCAGTTAGCTGGCCATGTGGCACGCTCCTGTAGTTCCTGGCTGAGGCTAGGAAATCTCTTGAGTCAGAAGTTCTGGGCTTAACTGGATTAAGCTGATCAGGATCTCACCTGCATCTAGTGACCTTCCTGGCATTGATGTGGTAAGCCCAGGAAAGTGTGAGGTTACCAGGCTATATTAGGAGGGGATAACAAGCCCAGGATGAGAAACTAAAACAGAGAAAGCTTCAGTGTTAATCAAAACTGGGATCAGGTCTTGTAGCCCAGGTGAGATCAGGAGATCCAAACTAGAAAGAAAAGAAGGGAGAGGGAGGGAAGGAGAGAGAGACAGAGAGAGAGGTAGACAGGGACAGGGACAGAAAGATAGAGGAGAGAAAGATACTGGGGAACTGAAGCCCTGTAGAGGAAAATGTATATAACCAGTAGGTGACGAAAAGGTGGAATGTCCAATCAGGTCAAGAAAACAAACTTTTAAGTACCAGGCACTGTGTTAAGTGCAGTCCAGTAACATGCAATTTCTGATGCTGGAATGTTAAAATTGGCTCAAGATAGTCAGTTAATAAATGAATCAGGGTTAGGACCTAGATATATTAAATTTTAATCCATTACTCAGACCGATTCAACATTTTGCCTTTCTAAAATGAGCAAGTTTTATTTCTTTTCCATTTATTTTCTGAAGTCAATCTCCCACATAATCTCTCTTCTTTATTATGCATGCAATAGTGTAATTAATAAAATGAAGAGAAAGTATACTGATTTATCATTTTAACCTGCTTTGGCTTACAATTAAGGAGTATATTTGACTTCTATTACTAAAAGACAGAAGTATTAAAAATTTGTTGCGTGGTTAGATTCAAAAAGAAGGTGTTAATGATTCATTGTTAATGTAGCACGAAGTCTCTAGTGCAATGGTTCTCAACCTGTGGGTCGCGACCACTTTGGGGGTCAAATGGGGTCACCTGAGACCCTCAGAAAACACATATTTCCAATGGTCTTAGGAACCGAGACACCGCTCCTCTAGAACCACTGCTCTGGTGGAATACCCTAAGGTTTAATGGTCGACCCTGTGCTGTTCAATGTTTTTGTTTTGTTTTAATCAACGACTTGGATAAAGGCATTGATGAAAATTTAGTCAGATTTTCATATGACTCAAAGCTGTTAGGAGGTCATCTAGCTAACTCACTAAATAAGAGAATCAGGTTCCAAAAAGATCTTAAGAGGTCAGAATATTGGGATAAATCTAATAAAAGGGAATTCAGTAGGGATAGAAGAGCAGCTAAGTGATAGTGGATAGAGTTCCAGGCCTAGAGGCAGAAAGACTCATCTTCCTAAATTTGAATCTGATCTTAGACGTTTACTAGTTATGCTTCCCTGGGCATGTTATTTAATCCTGTTTACCTCAGTTTCCTCATATGTAAAATGAGCTAGGGAAGAAAATGACAAACCACTCCAATATCTCTGCCAAGAAAACCCCAAATGGGGTCATGGAGAGTCATACACAACTGACACAACTGACCTGAAACTGAAATAGGCATAAATGTAAAGTCTTATGCTTGGGTACAAAAAATCAACTTTACTAGTACAACATGGGAGGGGAAGAGTTAGAAAGCAGTTCTGAAAAGATATGGAGGCTTTAGTAGTGTGAAAATTCAAATTGGGTTGGGGCAGCTAGGTGGCCCTGGAGTCAGGAGGACCTGAGTTCAAATCGGGCCTAAGATACTTAACACTTACTAGCTGTGTGACCTTGGGCAAGTCATTTAACCCCAATTGCCCTGCCTTCTCCCTCCAAAAAAAGCATGACATGAAGGCTAAATCTAAAGATGGCAATCCCACCATAATTTGCTCTTATCAAAATTCACCAGGAATTGTGTGGGCACAATCAGTTGGATACCACAGTTTAAAAAGGATAAGGGGGCAGCTAGGTGGTGCAGTGAATAGAGCACTGGCCCTAGAGTCAGGAGGACCTGAGTTCAAATTCGGCCTCAGACACTTAACACAAAACTAGCCATGTGACCTTGGACAAGTCACTTAACCCCAACTGCCCTACCTTCTACCCTCCAAAAAAAAAGCCAAAAAAAAAAAAGGATAAGAAAGGATATTAATAAGCTAGAGTGTCCAGAAAAGGGTCATCAATTGTCATATGAGGGTTGGCTGAAGGAACTAGAAATGTTTAATCTAGAGAAGAAAAGTTTTGAGGAAGAAGCTAAAGCCATCTTCAAATATCTAACTGTGGAGGGAGGGGCAAGGGGAGAGGTAGACTTCTTCTGTTGGGCCCCAGGGCAGAATCAAGAACAATGGGTATAAGTTACAAAGAGGTCAATTTAGGTTTGATTCCAGGTTGAGGATGGGGTAGGGGAGGGGAGGAGGAACCTTCCTTCCTAATAATTAGACTTGTCTAAAAAGTAAAAGGTGTTAGTGGGTGGTTCGCCCTCCTTGGGAGTTTTCAAATGAATGCTGACTGATTACCTGCGGCCTTTAGGAGGATCTTTTCATGTATGGATTGGTCTCTTCCAATTCTCAAAATCTGTGATCCTATGAACCCTTCTAACTTTATGGATAAGGAAATCGAGTCTAAGAAAACTGAGGCATAGTGTCAACCTCTATGAAAAACTAGCAGACTTGTACAAGGAGCCAGACTGAGTTTGACTGATGAACAAAAAGATGAGAAACCTTAAA
>JAQQSU010018022.1:0-10568 GCA_028627135.1 Pseudochirops cupreus | reverse complement strand
CCTCTCAAATAAACCCACCTGCCTACTCTACCAGGGCAGACCTGGGAGAAATCTGCCTGGTTCTCAGCCCACCTTGCACCTCCCACCCAAGTGGGGCTCTGAGTAAGGCTGGCTTCCTAGGAGCCTTGTAGGAAACAGATCTTGGGGAGAAGAGGTGTTCTGGCCTCAGGGTGTACTTGAGGGTGGAGGAAAGGAAAAGGTTGGATCTTGCCTCTATTTGAGAGGCAGCTGAGAATGCTGGCCAAAAAGTCAGGAAGATCTGAGTTGAAATTCTGCCTTTGATGTCTGCTAAGTTTACAACCTGCTTGTCCTGCTCCCATGCCAATGCTTTATGAGCCTCAGCTTGTTTCTGTCTCCAGGCATGGAACAATCCTGGCAGCGATGCTGATCTTGTGTTTCTCTCCCTCTCTGACTGCAGGAACTGCATTGGGCAGCAGTTTGCCATGATGGAGACAAAGGCAGTCGTGGCTCTCTGTCTCCTTCACTTTGAGTTTTCTCCAGAGCCCTCGAGGCCGCCCATCAAAGGGCTTCATCTTTCCATCTCCAACTGCCTATTAGACGTCTCAAACTGGATGTCCCACAGATATCAAACTCAGTAAGTCCCAAACTGAACTTAGTTATTTTGTCTTTCCTCCTAAACCCATCTCCCTTCTTAACTTCCTTACTACTGTTGAAGTTGCCACCATCCTCCCAGACACCCAGGCTCACAATATACGTGTCATTCTCAACTACTACCTGGCACATCTGTTGCCAAGGCCTGTAGATTTTACCTTCTTTACATCTCCTGTATACACCCCCTTCTTTCCTCTGACACAACCACCACCCTGGTGCAGGCCCTCATCACTTCCCATCTCGACTATTGCAATAGGCTGCTGGGTAGTGCCTCTATCTCAAGTCCTTTTCCAGCCTCCCTCCACTCAGCTGCCAAAGTGATTTTCCTTGGGTGCAGATCTGACCGTGTTCCCTCTCTACCCCCCACTCAGCAAATTCTAGTGGCTTCCCATGACTTCCAGGATCAGCTCCAAAGCCCTCTGTTTCCTCACTACTTTTCCAGTCTTTTCACACTTGCCCTCCCCTACCCCCACATACCCTTTGATCTAGTGACACAGTTTCCTGTTCCATCTCTCGCCTCTGGGCACTGTCTCTGTATATTCTCCATGTATGGGATGCTCTCTCTCCTCATCCTCATCTCTGCCTATTGGCCACCTTGGCTTCTTTCAAAATTCCACCTTCTATGGGAAGCCTTTCCTAACCGCCTCCCCCTTAATTGTAAGGTCTTCCCTTGATTGAATATCTACCAGTTAATGTCTGTCTTTTTTACCTTTAGTTGTTGGCATGTTGTCTCTCCTGTTAAACTGTGAGGTTCTTTTTGTTTGATTGTTTGGATTTTTTTTTGCTTTTTGGAGGACAATTGGGGTTAAGTGATTCACCCAAGGTCACAAGGCTAGTAAGTGTTAAGTGTCTGAGGCTGGATTTGAACTCAGATCCTCCTGACTCCAGGGCCAGTGCTCCATTCACTGTACCACCTAGCCGCCCCTAGACTGTGAGCTTCTTGAGAACAGTGCTTAGCACAGTGCCTAGCATATAGTAGTCTCTGATTCATTTGACTAGCAGAGCATAACAGACTGAGGATCAAAAAGGATCTTGATAGTTCCCAGAGCCTTGGGCTGGATCTAAAAAGATGAAATTCAGTAGAAGTAAATGTAAAGTCTTGTACTTGAATACCAACAACAGACAAATTACACAGGAATAAGATAGCAGGGTCATAGACAGGCAGTAATCTGAAGAAGATCTGGGGTTTTTAGAGGACCACAAGTCCCAGAGACAAAAGCCTATAAATCGAAGAGAACAGCGGGTGACTGAGCAGTGTCTGACCTAGGAGACTCGTGATCCATTGTGGAGCATATACTATGGCAGCATCAGGATGGCATGATTAGAAGATAGATCCCTGCAGCATTGGCTAAGTGACTTGCCCCCTTCAAACCAGGAACACAACAGGTGCTTAATAAATGTTTATTGACTAATGGACCTGACATAACTGTGAGTGTTCCCCAAGCTTCTCTCCTAGGCCCTCCTACTGTGTATCTATGCTCTCTGTCTCTGTCTCCCTCTGTCTCTGTCTCTGTCTCTGTCTCTCTCTCATTCTCTCTCTCTCCTTACTCCTTCACCCTGTCTCTCTCCCTCTCATTCTCCCTCCTGCCATCTCACCTCCCTCCTATTCTCCCTGCAAAACTTTGGCTCATTGCAGGTTCCTGATTGGCTCCTTTCTTACTCTGTGCCCAGCATACCTACCTGATAAAACAGACATGTTAATCTTGAGGGTTCTCTCACATGGCATAGATGGCACCCTGAATATGAAGCTAGAAAGGATAGGTATCTATCCCTTATTAACACCTTCCAGATGGTCCTTTTTAAAGGTGCTGATTAAGCCTTTTACCTCCGAAATTTGGTTCATAGACACTCAGAAAGGATCAATAGAACAATCCATATGGAAAATATCTAGTGTATGAAGAACACCTGTTTTCCACACTACTTCATACAGTAAGATGGGCAGCCCCCTGAATAAGCCCACCAATCCATTTGTAGCAGAGGGATAGACATTGAGAGGGACTCGGGCTTAAAGGAAAGAGAGAGGACATGCTAGATTGCCTTTGGGAAATTGAACAGTAATCCCACAATCCAAAGCTGAGTTCTGGCAGCAGAGCCCATCTTCTCCCACCAATATGCTTCATGGCTGTGATCCATGGAGTATCATAAATTCACCAAAATCATATCCATAGGGGACTCAATGAGCGGTGAGGAGATGTATGGCAGGAATGAAAGGGTTGTCACATATTGACAGCCACAGAATATGGTGCAAAAGGCACTAGGAAAGGCATTCATATTTGGAAAAGGAATCAGGCCAATTCCATTCCAAAGGGGAGGGATTGCAAATGAACCAATAGCATGGTGCATTGACATCCATAATGTATTCTGAGGACCAGAGGTGGGCCTCCAGCTTGTTGAATAAACCCACTTATGAAATGAAATGAGATGGTGTGACATGGCTTAGCTGTGATCTACGTCAATGGAACAAATGTTCACAGTGATGAGGTCACGGACAGTTGCACAGTTTACCAAGTCAATGTAAGGCATATGGAAAGACTTTTGATGAAAGTGTATTCTTCCTAGGGTGTCACTGTGAGTATGTTCTTGTGAGTGTGCGGTAAGTACAACATACTTAAGTTATCTCTTCTTTGAAGGCCCCTCTCCTTGATCCCTTCAACTGAAGGTGGTCCCTTGTTCCTCCATTGTTCCAGGAGCACTTTTTCCTCATGTCCCTATCACCTTCTTCCTTGTATTTTACTCATCTCTATTAATACCCATTTCCCTAATGTCTTCTGCCAATCCCTCTTCCTACCATAGAAGCAAATGCCATAAGCTCTGATGGATTCTCCAAAATTAGATATGCTTCAGATAGGTCTCCAAAGATGAACAGTGTGTCTGCTGTTCAAGGACCAGTCAAGTGCTGTTCACATGAGCCAGTCTCATGGTGGCTTCATTAGGATGAAGTTTGGGGCCATATCTCCTGAGTGATAGGGGATAGGGATTGGGGTAGGAAGGGTTAAGATCTCTGTAGGGGGCAGAAGCAGCCCCAGAGATGGAGCTGTAGCTCCTGGGAGCATTTAAATATTGGAAAATAAAGGCAGGGAAGAACAGAATGCATTTGGAAAGTCTGACAGTGATGGATAAATCAGTTGTTCTAGGTTTTGTACAATGTATATACATATGTATGAGTGTCTCTTCCTTCAAGGCTTAGCTTCAGTTATCACCTCCTCCAAAAAGCCTTCTCCGATCTCCCAGCTGAAAGTGGGATATTTTGTTCCTAGAGCTCTTGACCTGATTCTCTCCCCTCTTCCCCTGTCCCCCCTCTCTTCCTCTCTTCCTTCCTTCTCCCCAGTAGAATGCAAATTCCTTGAAGGCATAATTGTTGACTTCTAATGCTGAGCAGAAGGCCCTGAACACATGAAGTGATTAACAAAGGATGGATAGTGAATCGAATGACTGGTAACATATGGGTATTATATATGGATATATAGTCACATGTGTGTTAATATAGTATGCATATATGCCCCAACATAGTATACATACACATACATATACATATATATGATATAAAACTGTGCATACCCTTTGATCCAGCAATACCACTTCTAGGTCTATATCCCAAAACATCCCAAAAAAGGGAAAAGAATCTATTTGTACAAAAATCCTTATAGCATTGGTTTTTGTGGTGGCTAAGAATTGGAAATCCAAGGGATGCTGATCAATTGGGGAATGACTAAACAATTTGTGGCATGTGATTGTCATAGAATATTATTGTGCTACGAGAAATTACAAACAGGCAGATTTCAGAAAATCTTGGAAAGATATACATGAATTGATGCATAGTGAAGTGAACAGAACCAAGAGAACTTTGTATACAGTTGCAGAAATTGTTTAATGAAGAACTGTGAATGACTCAGCTGTTCTCACCAATACAACAATCCAAGACAATCCCAAAGGACTTATGATGAAGCATGTTATCCATTTCCAGAGAAAGAACTGATATTGATTGAATACAGACTAAAGCAGGCTATTTTTCACTTTCTTTCATTTTTTCTTTTATTCAAGTTCTCTTGTACAAAATGACTAATATGGAAATGTTTTATATAACTGCACATGTATAACCTATATCTGATTGCTTACCATTTCAGGGAGGGAGGGAAGCAGGAATAGAATTTGGAACTCAAAATTTTAAATAAAAATGTTAAAAAATTAGAATAAAATATAGTATGTATAGATCTAGTTAGTGTATCTCTATAAAGACCCCAAAGCTCCCCACTACTCTATTTCCTTTCCTGAGAAACCCTATGCTTTATTATTTCATTAATACATACAGATACCCAGCATATGTTCCCTTAAATTTCTATGTCTTTGTTTCTCTTCTGGTGAGTTCCTATGCGGTAGGGCTAGGTGGGCAGGAAGCCTGCTTATGCTTCACCAAATATCCCCTTGGAGGTATAAGAAGGCGTTCTGGTCTCCATCACTAGGTCAGCCTCTTCAGGTTGAGATGAATGCCATTCCTGGAATGCAGAATCAGCTGGAGTTGCTTGATGGGTGGCTGAGTAGGATCTGGGGAGAATTCAAAGTGTAGAAGGCAGAGGGCTGTGACCACTTTCATTTCTGTCATGGCAAATTGCTGCCCAATGCAGTTCCTGTCAGAGTCAGAGTTAAGAGAAAAATGGCCTCAGTCCCAGATCCAGAGAGGCAGGAACAAGCTCATGCCTGCAGAGCCTGGCTTTATGGGAGACATAGGTAGCTGACGGAAGCTGGCAAAACACTTTACACACACACACACACACACACACACACACACACACACACACACACACACTATGGCATTGGAGCTACTCAGCAATGTGGAAACCAAGACCCCATGCTCACACACATTAAACGTGTGATTTCAATGGACTCTGGTCCCACCCTTTATCCATTAAACTATAATACTGCTTTGATAAAAGCCAAAGAAGGCTGAATGAAAACTAGGTGAAGAAACTCATGAAAAGCAAGCAGTGGAGAGGAACTACACTTTACTTTGGATGGAAACCAAGCGTGGATGCAGTCAGTCAGCCACTGAGTCAGTAAGTATTAAGTACCTACAATGTGCCAAGCATGATGCCAAGTGCTGGAGATACAAAGAGAGGTCAAAGATGGTCCCTGCCCTCAAGGATCTCTCAATCTGATGGGGGAGACAACATGCCAACACCAACAAGAAATATACAATGATTCTCACAGAAATCACCATTTGGGGACCCCCAAGGTGGTAACAGTAATAAGAGTTAGAATAGATACAACACTTTAAGGTTTGCACAGTCCTTTCTAAGTATCATCTCATTAGAGTCTCCCAACAACCTTGTGAGGTAGGAGCTACTATTCACATTTTTACAAATGAGGAAACTGAGACAGAGGTCAAATGACTTACCCAAGGTCACACAGTATGTGAGGCTGGATTTGAACTCAGGGCTTCCTGATTTTACTGTACCTACTTAGATCAGAGTACACTGCCTGAGTAGTCAAGTCAAGTGGTATTTATCTAAAACCTATTAGATGTCAAGTATTTGTCTAGTGCTTAGCCTGCACTCAGTGCCTGGAATAAAGCTGGGGCTTAATAAATGCTGGTTGACTTTATTTGACTTTCCTGGCCTGGCCCAGCACAACAAACTCCACTCCTCCAAATGTTCCTACAATCCAACTCTATTCTCCTTCTCTGACGTGTCTCCATCTGCATAAGGGTAGGAAGCAGATTGATTACAAAGCTGGTTCCTCTCCACCCTGAACTTCTGAAGAAAGGGAGAAAAGGAGCTTTGGGGGTACATAGATGGGCTAACCAGCTGTGGGCTTGGTAAATGGAGTGCGGAACTCAGAGTGATCCTGGACAATTCACTTAACCACTTTCTGCCTCAGTTTCCTCAACTGTAAATAGCATCTACCTTCTAGGATTGTTTTGAGGATCAAATAAGAAAATATTTGTAAATGCTTAAAAACAGCACATAATAGGTGCTTAATAAATGATTATTCCTTCCTTCCTAATGCTGGGATTTCCATAGTTCCCCATTTCCAGCACACTGAGGGTCATCACTAACCTGGGACCAGCTGAGAAGGGCATGAAGGCAAAGGGATGACGTCCTGAGGAATTCTCCGGAGTGAAACGCTGCGGGTCAAATACCTGCAACAGAAAAGAAGGGTTGGCTTAGATGTCTCCTTAGCACTCGCGTCCAGGGAACAGGAGAAGAAAGACTGAAGCCCAGCTCTGACTCTGGAGAACTGCCTCCTTGGGGGCTTCAACAGCTACTTATTAAGCACCGATGGCGTGCAAAGCTTTGTTTTAGGGGGAGAGGGGATAGAGAGACAACTGAAAGAGGAGGCAGAAGTGTTGCCTGACTTCTTCACTGCCAGTGACATCTGACGGAGCTTGGGGAGGAGGGACATATTACACCCATTGAAGGAGGGCAAATAGCATGTATGCTTCAGGGGAAAAAGGAGAGAAGGATACACAAACTGTAGTTTAGAGTGAGTTTGACTTCTGTCTCTTGTGAATTCGAGATTCTACTATCAAAGGGATGATTGTTCAATGTCTAGAAAAGGAAGCAATAATCACAAAGAGCAACTTGACTTCAACAAGATCTACCACTTCCTTCCCTTTCTTTCTTCCTTTCCTTCCTTCCTTCCTTCTTTCCTTCTTTCCTCTTTCTTTCTTTCTTTCTCTTCCTTCTTCGCTTTCCCTTATTTTCTTCCTCCCTTCTTTCCTTCCCTCTTAACTACCTCTTCTCCTTCCCTCCTTCATTCCTTTCCCCCATCCATCTTTCCTTCCTTTCTTTCTTTCTCTTTTCCTTCCTTCCTTCCTTTCTCTTCCTCCCTCCCTCCTTTCCTTTCTTTGTTTTCTTTCGTTCTTCTACCTCCTCCTTGTTATTTCATCCTTTTCCTCTTCCTCCTTCTCTTCTTCCTCCTTCTTCTTTTCAAGGTTACTAAACTGGTAGATCATAGGGATTCTGTAGACATTTAAATTTTATTTAGATCTTAGTGAATCACTTCTAAAGTCTCTGAGTAGTGAGGTTCGGGAAAGTGTCAGAGTTAACCACACAGAGATTGGGTGAATGGCGATGCTACAGCCAGATTGGAAAGTCAGTAGGAGTATCATATTCAGGAGCAAAGAAAAGGGATGTTTTCCTTTCCCTGGACTCACTACCTCTCAGTCTCTTCCCCCTCCCCCTGTATCCCTGGAGTAGCCTTGGGAAATGGCATCCTCCTCCAATCCTTCTCCTTCCCTCCATCTTCTACCCTTTTCCTCTGCCTTGTCCAGAGACAAACATCTTTCCTGGGAACAGCCACACCTGGTCTATGTGGATTCTCCCCTTAGGGACATAGAAAACAGAGGTACCTCAGGGTCAGTCCATACAGTGTTGTTCCTGTGGAGAGCATAAATGTGCAAAGAAATCAGGCTTCCTATAGAACAGTGAGAGAAACAGATTAGTGCCAATAATCTTGGTAATAACCCTCCCATGTGTCTGCCATTTAGCAGGCCAGCTCACCCCCCAGCCCTCCTCTGGGTACTACAGCCCCATCATCTAGCTTCCCAAGTCATTTATGCTCCTCCTTTCTATGAAGGGAAACATTCGCCCTCCCATGTGCCAGGTTTGAAATATCAGCATCATTCCTTGGAGCTCTCCCCTCCTACCCCCCAACTTCAAGTCACAGAAATCATCAAGTTTTGTTGATTCTACTTCTACAGTATTTCTGGCATCCATCTCCTTCTCTCTACTCAATAGCCACTCCCCTAGCCTTATCATCTCTATTCTAGTCTATTGTCTCCTTGCTTCTAATTTCTCCCCTCTCCTATCTTTCTTCCCCATTGCTTATAACACAGGTAAGATCATGCTACTCCTCTGCTCAAAACCTTTCAGTGGATCCCAGTTGTGAAATCTTTGACCTGGATTTCAAGGGCTTCCACAATTTGATTCCTGCCTTTGTGTCATTCTGCTCCCCTTCATGTATTCTAGGTTTAGCTGAACTGGAGCACTCACTGTTCTGCCCCCCAGATACTTGGGCAAGCCAACCCCCAGTGCTGGGATGCAAGCCTTTTTCAGAAGGAACCTCTTAGAAGTCTTGTATTCCTTCAAAACTCAGCTCTGGTACTACTGATCACCACCTATCTCCTTCACCCCCAGATATGAATGCTTTCTCATGCCTTGGTCTTCCTTCTAACATATTTTATTTCTGTGCATGTTGTTTTCCTTGGTAAAATGTAAGCTATTTGAAGGCAGGGGCTGCCTTCCATCTTGTCTTTGTACCCCTGGAACACAGTATGGTGCCTGGGATACAGAAGGTGTTTAATAAATGCTCTTTGGATTGTGGGCTACTGTGAAAGCTGTTATCACACAGGACTGTGAGAGAGGTAGGGCAGGAGTTATTGGCCCCTTTTATTGGCAGAAGAAACTGAAACCCGGGGACTATGCGACCTGTCCAAGTTTCAGGGAATGAGCCAGAGGGAATCAGAAACAGGAAACACCAGCTTCCACAGTCCTTGCCACACACTCTATATTCAATCAATCAGTCAGTCAGTCCACAAACATTGGTCATAGGCACCTACTATGTGCCAGTCCTAGTGCTAAGGGCTGGGAATACAAAGAAAGGCAGGAACACAACAGATTTCCTCAATGACCTCACAGGCTTTTAAACGATTATGTATACCTAGGATAAATGTTGTTGGTTGTTCTTCTTTCTCAAAGAGGACCATGACATCAGGGAGGGGATGCCATGACTTGCCAGTGAATTGGATTTAAGGGAAGCAGGACCGTGAAAAGTCACCAGCCTCACTTTTCTCCTCTGCAGCCATCTGAGTCCAGTGGCCATAAAGAGGGTGAGAAAAGCTGGGTGTTTAAGGGACCCCAATGAATCCCTTGAGGGTTCTAGTCTGGAAAGAATTTCACAGGACTCAAGCATATCTTATAAGTCAGGACTGTAAAAGTTTGCTGCGGGCAGAGGTGGGGGTGGCTCTTAGGGAGAGTGGCAAGCCTGCAGGAGTTAGGGGTACAGGTTATAAAGCCATAATATTGTAAACCAGGTATCAATTATGCTAACTAGATGATCAAGGGTGGGATTAGGGAAGAGTTAAAGAGTGGTCAGTGCTTAAAGGGATATGCACTTTTCACATCTACTATGCAAGCATATTACCCATAATTCACTTGGAAAAAACCCACAGGGGAGGCTGCGTGGATGTGTGGTTTTTGCCTTGAAATGGTACTGAGTCAGTTAATGGTCAGGGCTGACTGAGAGGTGTCCAGTCTGTTACCCATCAATGTCCTGTTTGACAAGATGGATGTTGGGAAGCTAGACTAATTGGGGATCCAGGATGTGCCTAGTTGGTGAGGAGTTAGCTTATTGATAGTGTATTGAAGGATTCATAGGTACAGCTGACCACTAGAACAAGGGAGCTATACATTTTTCTAAGCTAAAGTGATTGTTTAGATGGTTTAGTGAAGGATTCATAGGTATAGCTTGTTATTGTACCAAGCAGGGGTATACAGTTCATGAATTGTAGCTAGGCAGAGTGCTGGCCTAGGGAAGAGGCAGAGTTAATGCTTTATGGCTGGGGGAAGTGGGATTTTACAACTTGATTACACAAACTGATATTGCAAACATAGGTACTTGAACACAAGTGTGATTTTACAAATTGAAGTTACAACTGGATGTTACAAACATAGGCACTCCAATACCCCATCAGCCAGATACAGATCAGGACAACTGGAGATGGCCTTGGCTGCAGTGGTGTTATGGGAATCTGAAGATGTTCCCTGCCCCTAGGCCCTTTGTTAAAGTGGCTACGTGACCCTGAGGACCCTTGGATATTTGAAAGTATACTCTGTTCCCTAATAGGCTGAATGTGGTCATGTGGAGCCTGTGGCGCCAGGCTTGTTTTCCAGGAATGCCCGTGCCTTGTAGCTTTGTGATTGGGCAGTGGGTCTAGAGGGCTGTGACATTCTCCAAGC
>JAQQSU010018021.1:0-10568 GCA_028627135.1 Pseudochirops cupreus | reverse complement strand
TTTATTATGGACTGGAATTTATCAAGGGGCTAAAGTAGAGTCAGTTCCTCAATAAACATGTGTTAAGTGCCTACTATATTCCAGGGACTGTGCTGAGTGCTGGGCATACAAAGAAAGGCAAAGGCAATCCTTGCCCTCAATTAGAGAAGCCCAGAGAAGGACAGACAGATGTGACATTGACTGAGTAATAGCAACAGTAACTGAAACTTTTACAATGTTTTACAGTTACTTTATGCAAGTGATTTAATTCAATCCTCAATGCACCCTCTTCACATATGTAGAGGAATTATGATCGCCATTTTACAGCTGGGCAAACTGAGGTGTGGAGAGGCAAATGACTTGGTCAAAGTCACAAAGCGACTTTGGCAGAGTCAGGACTGGAATCCAGGTTTCCTGACTCCTGCTGCAATGCTATTCATCCCACTCCCATTGCCATCTGGAGTATAAAGATGAATAAAACATCTTTTAAGTGTTTTCTTTAAGTTCTTGCTTAGATAGAAAAACATCTGTAGTATTTTTGTTTAGTGTTTGCGTGTGCATGTAAGTGTATATGTGTATGCATGCGTCTGTGTGCATGTGTGTGCATGTGTGCATGTGCGTCGGCATGTGTGTGCGTGTGCATGTGTACGTGTGCATGTGCATATGCATGTGTGCGTGTGTGTGTTTGGGTGTGTGTTTTGGGTACTGGGTTTGCAAAATTCCCATTATGTTCCGTGCTCCCCCTCCTTTCCCATCAATTTCATTCAATTCCATATTTATTCTGAGCAAGGCAATTTTGGTGAAGCCCAGGAATGACCAAATGGGAGATACAGCAGAAGGATGTCTCCACCACAGGGCCACATTCTACAAATCCCCACCACCACCATTTTAAGTTTACGATGGTGGAATCAGTCCCTGGGGACCAGGAACTGAACAGCCCCATGTCAGTATGGAACATACAAAGGGTACTCACACTTTATACAATGTGGAATGGATGGAGTTCTTTCTCAATTTTCCCTGCCCTTCAAATCAGCTGGCTTCCTAGATCATCAGAAGTTGAAATGCTCAAAAAAAGCTAAGTCCTCTCATAAAAGATCAAATGTCAGACCTGGGAAACACTTCAGGACAAGAAATGTCAGTGCTGGGAAAGGCCTTAGAAAAGAGAAGGTTGGGGCTGGGAGGGGCCTTAGAACAGGGAATGTCAGTGCTGGGAGAGATTTAAGAAGAGGGAATGTCAGAGCTGGGAGGGGTCTTAGAAATAATCTCAAATGGAGTATCAGAGCTGAGGCAATATCTGCAAAGAATGAAACAATCCCTGCTTTCAAGGAGTTTCCATTCTGGCAGGGAGGGACACTTTTAGGAATGAGGCATATGGAGAGATAGAAGGAGAGAGGCTGAGATTAAGTAAAAATCGTTCCCAAGGCCTTGCTCTTGGAAGTGGAACCAAAAAGAAGCAGGAAGTGACCATTCCCGTGTGGAGCTGCAATGAAAGGGCTCTGAAGGGTTGAGGATATTGAATAGCGTAGCTTAGTTTGTTTGAGAGAGCATCAACATGGATTTTCAAGGCCTTTAGTAGAAGGCATGAGGTGGAGATAGAGATTGTGAGCAAAGTAATTATAGTCTATTGGGTTCCCAAAGACAAGCAAGGAGACCCACATTACTCTGATGCATTTCTGTAACAGAGGGCCCCCGAAGTCAGTTTGGGGGCATGCAATCTCCACTGCAACTTCAACAGAGAGCCAGTTAAATTGTCCAACCCTAAATTAAAGGGTAAACTCTCTCACATAATTAATTGTAGGCCCCAGTGGCCAAGAAACACAAGTCAAAAAAACAATATAATTTCTGAAGGCTCCACCTGGTGGTATAGTGGACAGAGCATCAGACCTAGAGTCAGGAAGAGCTAAATTTGAATCCTACCTTAGACACTTACTAGCTGTGTTGCTCTGGTCAAGTCAATTCATCACTGTTTGCCTCCGTTTCCTCATCTGTAAAACAGGGATAAGAATAGCACCTATTTCCTAGGATTGTTGCAAGAATCAAATGAGATCATATTTGCAAAGTGCCTTGTACAGTGCCTGTTCAATAAATGCTTATTCACTTCCCTTCCTTATAGCTAGCCAGCTCAATATGATACTGCCTTCAACTCTTAAATCCCTTGCCCCTTTACCTTATTGCTGCTCATGCCTAGTCACAATTCCAACCTTGGATTACTCTCACTAATGGCCTCTTTGCTACTGAATAGAGCCCAAGGAAATTGTACAAAGCCATGAACAGAATCTGCTTATCTCGTCTCCAAAGGGCTCTCACTGCAGCAAGGCAATCCTGTTTCTCCTCCCTAATTGATTAGTATATAATAGAACAATATATAACAGCACAGTATAATAATAAGATGACTGGACGGGGAGTCAAAGCACCTGATTTGGAATCCTGACTTTGCCACTTGCTAATTGTGTGAACTTGCCCTCCCTGGGCCTCAGTTTCCTCATCTGGAAAATGCAGAGGGTGGACATAATAATCTCTAAGACTCCTCCTACCTTTAAATCCTGTGAAGTATGAGTGGTAGAAACATTATATGCCATAATCATTGACAGGAAAGAAAACATACTATGGAGGGTTTATATGAATGGAAAGGAAAAGAGCGCTAAATTCAGAGCCACAGGATCTGGGTTCAAAATCCTGTACTACTTATTACCTGCGTGACTTAAGAGCAAGCCATTTAAGCTCCCAGTATCTTGCAAAATGAGAGGCTTGTCCTTCCTAGCTCTAGACCTATGATCCTATGTGTGACTTAGGGCAAACCACCTAACCTTCCTGGGCCTCAGGCTCCCCATCTGTAAAATGAGAGGGTTAGACGAGCTGGCCTCAGAAGGCATTTCAATGTCCAGGGCTAGAATCCTATGAGCAGGGTAGTCTGGGAAGGCTTCTCCCGGAAGGTAGAACTTGAGTTGGGCCTGGGAGGATGCATAGGATCTGGACCAGTAGACAGGTTTCTGATGCAAATCGCAACAGTAACAACAGAATAGATTTGCCTAAGGCTCCATAGCTAAGAGGGGGCCATTAGGCCAAGATCTTGAAGACAAGTACCCAGGCTCTCACTCTGGACGTCATTAGGTCTGTTTGCAAAACGTGACCCCAACCCTTGAATCTCAGCAGATGTCTCTGGTGCTATACCAATATGAATTATTAGTATTCATAACAAAGTCAGGGCTCTCACCTTTAAGCTGGAAGCCACAAATATAATGGCCTTCATTTTCGTCATCAGGAAATTGCTTTGAGGTTCAGAGATAAAAGGGGCCTCACCTACAAGGGGCCCAAAGCAAACACTGATCTACTGACAACACTCTGGCCAATATTGTAATAACAATCTGGTTGTTTACATCACACCTGCCTTTTGAAGAGCTCAAAGCACCTTTGGTGGTAATGGATTAACCCCTCCCTAGGCTTTTCAGGGGGGCCAGTGGCCAGTAATCACATCCCTAATATACAAATACAACAGCCAGTAATCATATCCCTAATAGACAAATAAACAGAGAGCTGGGAAAGAGAAGTACTAGACCCAAGGTCACAGAGCCTGGTTATGGTGAGTCAGATCTGCTGCTCATCGAGGCCTGCATCCTTTATCCCATGTGGAATCTGTGGCAGAGTATGAGAGTTGGAAGAAACCTCAGAGATCAATGGGTACACATCATCATTTTTCAGGGAAAGAAACTGAGGCTGAGAGAAGGGAGAGGAAAGGATTTGTCCAAAGTCACAAAGCTAGTAAATAATAGATCCAGGATTTGAATTCATCACTCTTATAATTATCCCATAAGGCATTGAAGTATAGCAAATTCAGGGCTGAAGTCAGTTTGTCAACAAGTGTTCGTTAGCACCTACTTTGTGCCAGCAATTGCTTCATCCCAATACTATCCCACGTAACAGCTGAGGACAAATGTTAGCATCCTTTTAAAAAGAGGTGACAGGGGCTGCTAGGTGGCACTGCAGTCAGGAGGACCTGAGTTCAAATCCGACCTCAGACGCTTGACACACTTACTAGCTGTGTGATCTTGGGCAAGTCACTTAACCCCAATTGCCTTGCCTTCCCCCCTCAGAAAAAAGACAAAAAAGAGGTGATGACTCCTTCCCCTTTGGTAAGCTGATAGTGCCAAGGGTGTTCATGGGAGGGGTGAGCCTCAGGTGCTGAGAAAATCTAGAACAAAGGGGTAACAGTCATCTTATCGTGCTACAATGTCCCTTTATGGGTGATGTGTTTCAGGAGGGCCTTTGACAGGCCCAAGTCTGTCCAGAACAGGACAGCCAGGATGATAACGGCAGTGGGGTGATCTCCAGTGAGTCATTCAACAACGGACTATCAACTCTAGGGATTTTAGGCTCATAGATTCAGAGCCAAGAGGGATCAAAGAAGTCACCTAGTCCACAGAGGTCAAGCATGCTGCCCTCAGCTTGAGTAGAGCCAGATTAAAATATAACTGCTAGGTGACACAGTGAATGGGCCTGGAGTCAGGAAGGCTTCAGTTCAAATCCAGTCTCAGACATTTATAAAACTGAGTGACCCTGGGCAAGGGGAAAGAAATATTCAGAAAGAAAGGTGGTTTTGAAACAATAGAGGTCAGTAAGAATTTGTTAGATAATTGCAACAGTATGGGGCTTTTTCATCTGACAACAGCTTGTGATCTTGAAAGTGGAAAACAGTTCACTACATAGAAATGCCACCTAACTGGACTATCAGGAGTTTTGACCATTTCTGGTACTTGTCTGTTAAATACCAGAGGATCCATTCTCCACCAGGTACTTTGCTAAGTGATCAGAATAAAAAGACCAACCAGAAAAGTAGGCCTTTGCCAATCAAGGGCCTTATATTCTACTGAGGGTTACAACATGTAAAAGGATAAAAGAATACAAGGGAATTGAGAAAAGGAGTGAGCACTAACAGCTCAGAGGGACTAGAAAGAAGTTAGGAGAAAATAATCCTTTTATCTTGTCCAAGATACACTTACCAGAGGGCCAATCCAATGGGATCAGTACACAGCTGCCAGTTATAATCTAGACCAGGGATAGAGAATTTGCAGCTTCAAGGCCACATGTGGCCATTTTGATCCTTGAGTGCAGCCCTTTGACTACATCCAAACTTCCCAGAACAAATCCCCTTAATAAAAGGATCTGTTCTGTAAAACTTGGACTCAAAGGGTTGCACCCAAAGACGTAAAAGTCCTCATGTGGCCTTGAGGCCACAGGTTCCCCACCTCTGATCTAGACACTATGTGGTTTTTGTTCATTTCAGAGTTACATTTTATGTGTTTTTTTTCAGTGGAGGTGGTTAAAATTATGTTTTGAATAATTACTGATTGTACTAAGGAGGTTTTATAACATTTCGGACCTTGATACAATTAGTACCAAGTAATTTGTGGTACAAAAGTTCTACTGTTGGGGCAGCTAGGTGGTGCCCTGAATAGAGCACCAGCCCTGGAGTCAGGAGGACCTGAGTTCAAATGCGGCCTCAGACTCTTAACACTTACTATCTGTGTGACCTTGGGCAAGTCTATTAACCCCAATTGCCCTCAAAAAAAAAAGCAAAAAAAAAGGTTCAGCTGTAGAGCTATTGTTCAAGTCCAACAAAATGCATAGCACATCCATAGTATGTGTTTAACAAACCTTTCTTGATCGACTGGTTGTGAAACCCTCAAAATCTACCACCTGAGCCTTTTGGCATGAGGGAGAGACTTCCATTTAAATGGACAAATCAACAAAGATGGTTTCTTGAGAATCTTATGATTTACAAAGAGCTTTTCTCATCAGGTTCCTGGGGGTTTGGATCATTATCCCTATCTATAAATAAACTCAAGCCAAGAGAGAGGAGGGATACTTGCCCAAAGATCCCACAGTAAGTAAATGGCAGAGTCAGAACTCAACCTTTCTTTCTTTTTTTTTTTGCTTTTTTTTTTGGAGGAGTGAAAGGCAGGGCAATTGGGGTTAAGTGATTTGCCCAAGATCACATGGCTAGTAAGTGTCTGAGAATGGATTTGAACTCAGGTCCTCCTGACTCCAGGGCTGGAGGTGGTGGACTCATTGTGCCACCTAGCTGCCCCAACCAATATCTTTTTTACTGTTTATAAAATGCTTTCATGGAGTCATAGAATCTTAGGCCTAAAGCTAGAAGGGACATCAAGCCTAACCTTCTTATTGTACAGAGGAAGAAACTGAGGCCCAGGGAGGCTAAGTGACCTACTCAGGGTCACAGAGCTTCTAAATATCTGAGGTGGGGCTTGAATGCTGGTTTTCCTGATTCCAGGCCCAATACTTAGTCTACAAATGCCACGGTGGCTCTGTATCCATGAACTGTCACATGGTGCCATGGAAAAAGCACTATGTAGGAATTAATGACATTGGGGGACTTCCCAAATATTTGCTCAACCATGGGCAACACCACAAGAGTCCACTGAGGGCAGCAGGAAACCCAAAGGGAATGACTTGGTCTCTCTTGGTTGATTTTGTATCTCTGGAATACCTTTTAACTGTACAGTTAATTTATTCTTTGTGAGAATCCATTATTTTTATCTCTCCTTAGGTCACTCAGGGCATTCAGAGCAAATGGGCTAATTATGTGAGGAACTTCATTGTTTAATCTGCTTGATTGCATTTTATTTTTGTACTGAGTGAATAGAGATCTTGGAAGTGATCCAGAGGAAACCATTATCAGGCCCTTAGGATATGGTGAACTGGAAGGTGGTCTGGTGCAGTGAAAAGAGCCCTGGCCTGGGGAGTCCAGTTGGATAGCTAGGTGGTGCAGTGGACAGAGTGCTAGACCTGGAGTCAGGAAGAACTGAGTCAAATCCTGCCTCAGACACTTACTTAGTCTGAATTCAAGTTTGACAGAACAAATCCTTTTATTAAGGGCATATGTTCTGTGAAATTTGGATTCAGTCAAAGGGCTGCCCTTGAGGACCTAGAGGGGATTTGTTCTGTGAAGTTGGGATTCAGTCACAGGGCCTCACTTGAGGACCTAGAGGGCCACATGTGGCCTTGAGGCCACAGGTCCTCCACCCCTATAATTTCTCTTTCACCTCTCATGATCCAATAGAATGAAACCTCCTTGGAGATAGGAAATTTCATCTTTGTCTATGTATCTTCGACACCTACCACAGTGCTATGCATATTAGTAGGCATTAAATGAATGTTTTTTGAGTTGTTTTTCTATGCTTTTAGATCCCTCCCATCGCTGATCTCAGACATTCTATATTCTCTGCTTTCAGGTTCCTCTAAACCAGTGGTTCTCAAGCTGTGGGTCGCAATCCCTTTGGGGGTCAAATGGGGTCACCTAAGACCATCAGAAAACACATATTTCTGATGGTCTTAGGAACTGAGACATCAGTCCTCTATCCTGGAGATGGATAGAGGCACGTTCGCCCACATGCAGATATGCCCACATACTGGTATTAAAGGGTTGCGGCATTAGGAAGGTTGAGAACCACTGTTCTAAACTCTGACATTCAACAACATATCTAATAACATCACTTTCAGCTCTACAATGCCATTATCTTGGAATGCAATTGTAAGTTCCACTCATACTAGAGGCCTTCAAGAAATGGATGGATGACCATTTATTGGGTTTATGGGGTATAGAATATGTTCCTGTTGAATATGCATTAGACTAGGTGAAGTCTTAAATGGTCTTTTCCACTTCTAAAATTCTGTGATTCCATATGTCTGAGAGATGGTATGGTATGATATGTTATGTCAGGAGGACCCTATGAAGTACTTGAGATAAGGGATGAAATCCAAGCAATCTAGGAAAGAGAGTGGAATATGCTGAAAATTAAGGTTGTGATTATTAGGGTGAATTAAGAAGAAGCTACTAATAAAAACCACCATTATTTTCCAAAGGACTGGATGCCCACTATGCTGACAAGGAAGATTAAGACACAAACTCAGAAGAAGACAATGAGATGAAAACAGGTACAAGCAAAGCCTCAAAGGCAAAAAAGTGACAGAAGCTTAACAAGAATTCCTGAAAATGCTAAAAAAATTAAATCAAATAAGAATGGTAGAAGAAAAATGGGAAAAGGAATGAGAGTGATGCAAGAAAATTTATGAAAAGAAAATTTACAACTTGGCAAAAGAGGCAAAAAAAAAAGACCCCAAATTCTGAATTGGCCAAATGGAAAAAGAGGTACAAATGCTCACTGAAGAAAATAATTCCTTAAAAATTGGAACTGACCAAGTAGAAGCTAATGACTTCATGAGACATCGAGAAATAAAAAAAAAAACAAGTTTTGAAAAATGAAAAAAGAAAAGAAAATGAGAAATAGCTCATCAAAAAACAATTGACCTAGAAAATAGATTAGAAAAAAAAATTAAGAATTGTTAGAATATCTGAAAGCCATGATCAAAGAAATAGCCTAGATATTGTATTTTACAAAATTATAAAGGAAAACTATCCTAATATTCTAGAACTAGAGGACAAAATAGAAATTTAAAGAACCCAGATTAAAGAGATCCTAAAATGAAAATCCTCAGGAATATTAAAGCCAAATTCCAGAGTTTCCAGGTCAAAGAGAAAATACTTCAAATGGTTAGAGAGAAACCATTCAAATACTATGAAGCCACAGTCAGGACCACACAACATTTAGCAGCTACCATGTTAAAGGAGCAGAGGGCTTGAAATATCATATTCTAGAAGGAAAAGGAGCTAGATTTAAAACCACAAACAACCTACCCAGGAAAACTGACCAAAAGTAAATGGAAAATATGACTTTTCAATAAAATACTTGGGAGAAGCATAAAAAGGTAAACATGAAAGAAAAAGTCGTGAGGGACTCAATAGGGCAAAGCTATTTACATTCCTTTAAAAAAAAAACTTTTGTTTATTTTTAGTTTACGTCATTCATTTCCATGACATTTTGAGTTACAAATTTTCTCCCCATCTTTCCCCTATCCACCACCCCAAAACAGCTATCCCACTATATACCCCCTCCTCCAATCTGCTCTCTCCTATATCCTTCCCCATCACCCCTCTGACTTTCCAGTAGAGCAAGATGGATCTCCCTACCCCAGTTCCTGTATAGTTCCCTCCTTCCTATTCCATGCCCCCCCACTTGTTCTAATCTCTACTTTGTCCCTGTCCCTTTACACAAGTGTGTGCTTCTAATATCCCTTACCCACAACCTCCCCTCCCATCCCTCTTCCCCCCTCTCATCCCCTTCCCCCCCACTCTCCTGTAGGCCAAGATACCCAATTTAGAGTGTATGTCATTCCTTCCCTAAGCCAACTTCAATGAGAGTAAGGTTGACCCATTCCCTTTTTCCTTCCTGTTCTTCTCCTCCATTGTAACAATTATCCCTTGCCTCTTCTCTATGAGAGGATTAACCCCATTCTGTCTCTCCTTGTCTCCTCTCCCACCTCTCGATTTCATCTTTTAAAATATTATCCCATCCTATTCAATTGATCCTGTACACTCTGTCTATGTACACATATATACATACACATATACGTATTCAAAAGCATATATACCATCCTATATAGATACATGTGTATGTATATATATGTATATCTATATCTATATCTATATCTATCTATCTATCTATCTATCTATCTATCTATCTATCTATCTATATATATACACATTTCTATTCCCTTCAACTATCCTCATACTGAGAAAAGTTTCATAAGTTACAAGTATTGTTTTTCCATGTTGGCATATAAATAGTTTAACTTTGATAAGCTCCTTATGAATTCTTTTCCATGTTTACCTTCTCATGCTTCTTGTATTTGAATGTCAAATTTTCTATTCAGTTCTGTTTTTTTCCTCAAGAATGCTTGGAAGTCCTCCTCCTCACTGAATGACCACATTTTCCCCTGGAACATTATACTCAGTTTTGCTGGGTAGATAATTCTTGGTTTTAATCCTAGCTCCCTTGATCTCTGGAATATCATATTCCAGGCCCTTGGATCCCTTAATGTAGAAGGTTATCCTGATTGTGTTTCCACAGTATTCAAATTGTTTCTTTTTGGTAGCTTGTAATATTTTCTCCTTGATCTGGGAACTCTGGAACCTGGCTATAATATTCCTAGGAGTTTTCTTTTTGGGATCTTTTTCAAGAGGTGATCAGTGAATTCTTTCAAGTTCTATTTTGCCCTCGGATTCTAAAATATCAGGGCAATTTTCTTTGAGAATTTCTTGAACAATACTTTCTAGGTTCTTTTTAAGATCATAGCTTTCAGGTACTCCAATAATTTTTACATTGTCTCTCCTGGACCTATTTTCCAGGTCAGTGTTTTTTTTCAAGGAGATATTTCACATTGCTTTTTATTTTTTCATTTGTTTGTATCTGTTTAATAGTATCTTGATTTCTCATAATGTTGTTTGCTTCCATTTGCTCCACTCTAATTCTGAAGGAATTATTCTCTTCAGAAAGCTTTTGAGATTCTTTTTCCATCTGTCAAATTTGACTTTTTAAAGGCATTCTTCTCCTCATTGGCTTTTTGGGCCTCTTTTTCCATTTGAGTTAATCTATTTTTTAAGGTGTTATTTTCTTCAGTCAGGTTGTTGGCTCTCTTTTCATGATTTTCTTGCATCATTCTCATTTCTCTTC
>JAQQSU010018020.1:0-10568 GCA_028627135.1 Pseudochirops cupreus | reverse complement strand
GAGGCGGGTGCAAAACCTCTGCCTTTTCGCTTTTCCGCTCTGGAGGCCTTTCTGCCGGACGCTTTTCTCCCCCAATTGCAAGCTCCACTGACCTAGTTCTGAAAGCTGCTCGCAGCTGCTGCTAATCTGCTCACCAGAGAGGCTCCTCTGCTCCTCCCGCCCCGGGGCACAGCCGGGGCTTCAGGCCAGGCTGGTTTCGAAACACAGTGCTGATATGGTTCCTCATAGCCCAGCTGACTTTAGTGGGAAGTATCTTTGTGTGCGTTTTGGAGTTCTAGGATTGATTTAGAGTCCTATTTTATGGGTATTTTGGGGTGGCTATGTGAGACCTGCGACATGTTGCTGCTGCTATGGCGCCATCTTGGCTCCGCCTCCCCCCCCCCCACCTTTTTAGACCAAAACAGTAATATTCCTTCTTTCTTGCTCATCTGGATTATTTTTCTTCATGCTTTTGGAATTTCATTCTGGAGAACTTTATTTAAAGAGATCATTTATTCAGATCTGAAGAAGCTACAAAACTGGATAAAACATCCTGCTGCCCCACCATATGTGTTATATACATTTCCTTCATAATGAGCATAGAAGAAGGCAGGGAGAAGTGGTGTTTTTTTGGGGGGTAATAGTGACATCTTATATGTTAAGGATAATGAAAGCATCCTAAATGAAACCTGATACCTTAGTCATAATTAGGAGAGCATTCCTGGGTGGTGAGAATAGAATGCATGATTCTAGAAGTTAGGAAGACCAATCTATGAGTAGTTTCAGATTCTGACCATATCAGTAGACCATGTAATCTCTGGCACCACTTGTGTGGTTCAGTAAGAAAGCGTAGGTCAGTTGCCACCTTCTCATCCCTCCCGTTGTGAGCCTTCTCTCCCCCTTGCAATGACTTACTAATTTCTCTTTGTGTTACATGCCTTCCACCCCCTGCACTGAAGAATGTAAGCCTCTTGAGGCCAGGGACTGTTTCATTTTCTGTCTTTGTGTCCCCAGTGTTTAGCAGAGGGTCTGGCAGAGAGGGGATGATTAATCAATATTTGTTGAATTGGGTTGACTTAATGGAAGAGGAAGATTCCTCATTCAGCACAAGAGTCTTCTGGACATGGAAGGACACTGAGTTCTTCTATAAACTCAGTGATGTCAATATATGCCCTCATGAAATAAAAATAACTTGGCAGGGGCCTGAGAGCAGGATCACTGGAAAGCGAAGCTTTCCCTTTTGCTTGGGTTGGGAAGGAAACTCTGACAGCTTTTCAGGATGTCTGAGTGGGGAAATGTCTTTTGTGAATCCTTAACTCTCTCTCAGCTTCTCTTTGTTCTCACATGGCTCAGGGAGGGGAAGGGAAGAAAGGTCAGCCTGGCATTCTAGGCCTATTCTGTGGTGACCCAGCAGGACTTTAGGAGCTTTGCCCTGACTTTAGGCTCTAGAAGAAACCTTGAGGAGGATTTCATTCTAAAAGGGTCGATGGGACATTTTCCTCTCAACTCCTCTTACTTGCTTTTCTTCCTCTGTTGGCATGACCTCCTCTTGGGCAAGTCCCTTCACCTAGAGGGGCCTTAGTTTTCTGGCGGTTGGACCAGAAGATATCTCCCTCTTCCCTCTTCTCTTTGCTCCAAGTGACTATATCTCTGCTGCCATCTGATCACAACAGATGTCATTGGGTGGATAGGAGTAAGATGAAATTTAATAGGGATAAGTGTCAAGTCATTCACTTGGTTTCAAAGCATCCACTTCACAAGTAGAAGATGGGAAAGGCATGGATTGAGAGTGGTTTATCTGAGAAAGATCCAGAGGCTTTAGTGGACTGCAAGCTCCTTGGTTAGCAGTATAACATGGCAGCCAAGAGGCAAGGTGATCCTGGGATACAGCAGGAGAGATGTAACACCCGTGATGCAATGCCTGGCATATAGTAGGCGTGTTGTTTGGTTTGATTGAGTGGGGGCGTGGTATTCTTTCTGTATTCTTGGTTAGATCATGCCGTGAGTTCTATGGTCAGTCTTGGGCTTCATGTTTGAAGGAGGACATTGATGAGTTGGATAACAGCCAGGATGGCGAAGGACCTTGAGTCTGTTGTTTGGGCCTTAGTTGAAGGATTTCCGGATGTTTAGCCTGAAGAAGAGAAGGTTTAGGGAGGGAGACGTGATGACTGGCTTTTGGTGTTTGGAGGCCTGTCATGTAGAAGAGGGATTATTATTCTTGTCCTGCAGAACCAGGAGCAAAGGTTATAAGTTGTAAATAAGTAGATTTAGGCTTGATGTCAGGAAACAAAACAAAAACTCAAACATTTGGAGCTATTCCAGTGTGCAATGGGCCTCCTTGGGAGGCACTAAGTTAGAGTTAGGCTCCCTCTGCCTGCCTTGGACCTCTTCAGGATGATCAGAGGAGAGCATGTTCAGAAAGAGGGCTCAGCACAGTGCCTGGCAGATAGTGGGCACTACAGAAAGGCTTTTCTCCTTCCCCTTCCCCATTTGACAGGAATGCTTTTCAGCCATGGATTAAGCCAGGCCATTGAAGTCCCCTTCACATCGGGGATTCTGATTCTATGAATGACCCCAGGTAGGGCTGGGAATTTCCCACTGTGCTCTAAATTGCACACACAGAAACTTTGCTTATTGGTCTCATGAGAATTAAACAAAAAAGAGAATCTCTGTATGTGTAACTGGGGAGGAGAGAGGGTGGCATGAAGCTTGATGGGGGTGTCATGGGAAGGAAATTGAGATCAGAAACTTGATCCTTCTTCAAGGGAGTTAGCCTCCACATCTCCTCCTACATTTTGGTTGCCATGTTTAGATTCTGAGATGAAGGTGGGCAGCTTTGAGTTGGGCCCAGTGAGTAACAGGAGGGCCTCTTGAGAGCCCTGGAGAACATTTACACTTACCTCTTCTTCTAAGTTTTCTCAGCCCCTTTCTGCTTTTCTGGAGGAATGAAATGGCAGTGTTCAAGTACACCAGGGGTCTAGCCTAGTGACTGCTCACCTTTTTTGGGGAAAGGGCCATTCAGAGCTCTACTAAAGAAGGGCCAGCCTGCTCGTCTGCTGCTCAGATTCCAGCTTTTCACATTATCTTTGAAGAAATCACCCTTTGCTTCTCCAGCTCCAGAGGCAGCCTCAGAGTGGCCATTAGGGCCGGGGGCCTCCATTTGCCCTTTCCTCTTTTCCCTTCCCACCGCAGCCCTCCAAAGACAGAACAACCCTTCTGTGTACCCATGAGCCTTCTTGCTCTGGGCAAAGGGGAAAGGATTTCTCTGTATAATAACAATGAACTCATTGTTTTCTCAGTTAAACTCTAGATAAACCTCTTTGGCAAGACTGGAAATAATGTTTTAGAAGGAAAATAAATGCCAGAATTTATAGGTTCTAAAAATAGTGGCTGAAATACAGCTGTGAGCATCTCACCCTGACAGGTTCCCTGACCGCCTGGGCTCTGACATTCCTGGTTCAGTGTGAGGAAAGGAGAAAACATTTCCAAATAGGGATTGATCCAGAAGTGGGGATTGCTGCGTGGGGTAGGCTTTTTCTTCCTCCTTTCTCCCACTCTTTTCTCTCTAGCCTTCCTTCCCTCCCTACTTTTTTCTCTCTTTCCTCCCACTTTTCTTTTTCTTTTCACCACGCCCCCTTTGTCTTTCTTCTTTCTTCATCTTTCCTGTTCTCCTTTTCTCATTCTTTTCCCTTTTATCTCTCCCCCTCTTCTTTCCTTCCTTTCTTCTTTTTGGTCTTCCATTTCTTCTTCCCTTACTTCTCCCCTCTCATTCTTCCCTCAGTTAAGATACCCCCTCCCCTGGCCTTTTCTTTTCAAGGCTAAACATCCTCCAAGTGATGCTCATGTGGCATAGACTCAAGGCCTTTTACTATCCTTTTTGCCCTCCTCTGGACACTGTCCAACTAGTGTCTCAATGCCCTTCTCCAGATTTCCACCCCCCTGCTGCCTTTCTGTTTTCTTGCTTTCATATTCTTCCATGTTCCTCCTTTTTTCTTTGAAATTGGGCACTGCATTAAAAGAAAGGGGGAGAGCAGGTCCAAGTGGCAAGATTTCAGACTGTATCTAACATGCTGTCCTGTGTTTGATGGTGGTTGGCTGGTAAAGATGAGAGGAATTTTCGGGTTCATTGGATGTTGGATGGCCTCAAGCAAACCCAACCAATCTTTGTATGTCTGAGTATCTGATTATTTGGGGGAAAACAGGTGCTCATTTTCAGTCTTAAGCAATATATCCCGTGCTTACTTCTCTGGGATAGTGACTGATACAATCACAGAATTTTAGACCTGAAAGGAAGTTTCTTAGCCTTCTAGTCTCTCCTCTACAACATACTTAAGTGGCCATCCAGCCTTTGTTTGAAATCTCCTGGTGAGAGACTCCACTCCCTTCTGAGTCAGGCAGCCCAAGTTACTTTGAGGCTGTGGTAAATGGTTAGCGAGTTTTTCTTTCCATGGAGTTCTAACCTCCCTCTCTGTATCTGCCACCCTTGGCTCCTAGTTCTGTTCTTTGGGGCCAAGCAGAACAAATCAAAACCCTGCTCCAAGTTACAGTTCTTGAAATAAATGAAAACCGCTGTCATGTCTACCCTGTCTTCTCTTCTGCGTACGACATCTCCCATTCTTTCAGTGGGTCCTCATCTGCCATGAACTTTTGACTTTTCATTGTCCGAACTGGCCCCACTTGGTAGTTCTCCAGCTTATTCAACTCGACTTAATAGGCATTTATTAAGTCACTCCTACGTGCCTGGCTCTGTGATTGTGTAATTCAGTATCTGAGAGAAGCAAGCAGAGGATATAATGCTCAAGACTCTGAGGACTAGCACCTGTTCTCCCTCCCCCCCCCCCCACCCCCCGCCCCAAACAACCAGATAGTCAGACACACAAAGATTGGTTGGGATTGCTCAGAGGCATCCAACAGCCAACGGACCTGAATATCCCTCTTGTCTTTAATGGTCAACTGCCATCAAACACGTGGCAGCATTTCAGATAAAGTCTAAATCTTGCCACTTGGACCTTTTCTCCTTCCTTTCAATGCACGGCTCAGTTACAAGAAAGGAAGTGATCAGGTTGGGGTGGCTAGGTGGCGCAGTGAATAGAGCACCGGCCCTGTAGTCAGGAGGAGCTGAGTTCAAATTTGGCCTCAGACGCTTGACACAAAGCTAGCCGTGTGACCTTGGGCAAGTCACTTAACCCCAGTTGCCCTACCTTCCCCCTTCCAAAAAAGCAAAACAAACCAAAAAAAGAAAGTGATCAAGTTATAAAAGCAAAGATGAAATAATGTCTGCTCTCCAGGAGATTCCGTTCTACTGATGGGAAACCAAAACCCAACAGGTAAATATAAGATATATACAGAATGATGCCAAAGTTTTCCAGGGGAGAGGAGTGCTAACTAATAACTGGGGGAATCAGGAGAGGCCTTTTGGAAGTGAGGGCACTGGAGCCGAGCCTTGAAGATGGTTAGAAATTCCAAGAAGCAGAGGTCAAGACGGAGAGTATTGCAGGCACTGGAGACAGTCTATGCAAGGCTATCACAGAGGCAGGAGGTAGAAAGTTTTGTATGAGGAGTGATGAGGCCGCCAGTTTAGCTGGAAAGGAAAATATGTGAAGTGGAGTAACATAAAAGACATCCTGGCCAGCTGGGATGGAGCCTGGTTGCAAGAGGCTTTACCTGCCAAACTCATAGGGCTTCATGTTGGCAACCGGGAGCCACTGAAGCTTCTGGGTTAGAAGGTGGCAGGGTCAGACCTTTGCTCTGGGAAAATCCCTTTGCCAGTTGAGCCAAGGATGGTTGAGGTATGAAGAGTCTTGAGGCAGGGAGACCAACCTGTAGGCTCATATAATAGCTCAGGTGAGATGTGATGAAACCCTTAACTGGGATGGTGGTTGTGTGAGTGGAGAGAAGGGGAGAGAGGTGAGAGGGGGCCTAAGGATGGAATCGTTAATGTGGTCTCTGGTGGCTTAGGGGACATAAGGGAGAATGAGTAGTTGGGGGTGATTTCTAGGCTTCTGACTGGGCAATTAGGAGAAGAATGATGCTCTCAATAGAAATTGAGAAGGTAGAAGGAGAGAGATAGGTTTAGAGAGAGTGAGATGTTCTGGACGTGAGTGTGAGACAACGACAGGCATCTAGATGGAGATATCCAGGAAGCAGCTGGTGATGCAGGACTGATGTTTAGGAGACAGATTTGGGTTGGATGCACAGACCTGGGAGTCAGTCATCTGCATAGAGATGATAACTGGGAGTGGATGAAGTCATCAGCTGAGGTGAGGTGGGAGACAGAGAGACAGACAGAGAATGAGAGAGAGACAGAGACAGAGGAGGGAGGGGAGACAAAGAGTTACTGAGAAGAGGAGAGTGAGGAGGAGGAGGAGGAAGAAGAAGAGCTCAGCACTTAGGGTCAAACTCCAGCATCGATTTACCCAAAGGGAGGTGGGCAGTGAGATCATTTTTCTGTGGAACTTAAACGCTCTACGAGGGAGTTTCTCTTATTGTTATTATTCCTGTTATGATTATTAATAATTCCTTAGGACCTTGAAGACATTCCTGATTGTTCCATTAACATAGAACTCATTATCTTATGTGAAGATGATGACTCACCATCTTAATAATAACTGACATTTATAGAGTGATTGATTAATTAGTTCATTAATCATGTGAGCCTGACAGCATCCCTATGACTTTAGTACAGGTATTATCCTTCCTTTACAGATGAGGACACTGAGGCTTGGGAGGCCAATGGACTTGCCCAGTCTCACCAGTCCAGTAAGTGTCATAATTGGGGTTCGAGATCAGTTCTTGCTGGCCCCAACCCTAGCACACTTCATCATGCTATCCTGCTCCTTTTCTGTATACAATTGGTCTTGTGGAGGGCTTATCAAGAATGGGGCTTTGGGCATGAGCCTGAAAGGAGGCAGAAGACACCTTGGGGTGAAGGGAGAGGGGCCTAAAAGAAGATAAAGAGGCACTATGGTAGAAGGGAGGGGCAGGAAGCAGGCAACAATCCCAGGGGAACACCTCCTTCTTTCCCCTTCCATGAAGCCTGGCTTTGTCCACCCCTTACGCCCCTGGCAAGCTTCTGCTCAGCATACTGAAGGGGGAAGATCTGGCCAGCTTTAGGACCCTCCAGGCTTCTTATCTGATGCCAGATCCCAGGATTTCCTCTTGTGTCAGAGATCCCAGCTTGGTAGAGAAAGGGAAAAGATGAACCCCTGAGGGTTTGCTCTCAGAAGTCATTAGCCAATGGAAGCATCCTCTGTCCAGCCCCATTTGTGCTCTTATCGTGGTTCTTCAGGCCCATGGAGGAAATGCCAGGGCCCCCATGCATCAGAAGGCAGATTCTACTGTAACATGGGCTGGAGATCTCTGTGGCTCTGTCTGATCTCCCAACCTCATCCCTCCTTAGGCTTGTCCTCTGAGCTCCAGGTTGCTCTCTCTTTGGAGCTGAGATCTATGACTTGGTGGTTCAGGGGTGCCTGTGACAGGTCCCTACTTTTCCTCTCCAGTTTATGAGCTGGGATGGAATGTTTTCCCCCCTCCTCTGCCCTCTCCCTTTTATCTTTGTGTGAAAATGGAAACTTGTTTATTTAAAGAAGGCTATTTGTCTAATGTCCCTGGAATTTCTTTGCTGGAGTATGTGCCTGCTTAATATTCCTTTCAGGACCTCAGTGGTGTTCAGGGTGGGCTAAATCTGATGGGCACAGTGCTTTTTGTCCTGCCCCAGACTTGTTCCAGGGAGGGGAATGCGTTTTCTCTCCTTTTCTCTGGAGCACTGGAAGAGAGTTCAGAGACTGAGGAGGTAGAAGAGTGGAAAGGAAGGAATGAGGGGAATGTGGGGGAAGAACCTTGGGAAGATGGGTGTTTTAGGCTACCAAAGCTTAGCACAGGGCTTTGGCACAGAGTACACATTTCAATGGCCCTTCATTCATCCAGTATCTGCATTGTTCACCTTGAGAAGAAGATGGTGCACTCACTTGTGATAGGATGGCTCCTTTTGGTGCATTTGGAGAATTGACAGATTGTAAGTCAGGACCTAGAAAGTTCTCCACAGGCTAGAAAGATGGGAAACACTGGATAAGATGAAACTTAATAGGAATATATATTAAGCCTAACACTGGGGCTCCCTCTGCCCCAACTCAGATGTCCAAAAATTGAGGGGAGTGGGCCTGGGAAGGGGGCATTTGGCTAGACACTTTACATGGAAAAGACATGTGGCTCTCAGATTGCAAACTCAATATGAGTGCATCGTATGACATGGCAGCCAGAAGAGCTAATGTGATTTTAGGCCATATTAATACAAGTTCATTGCCAAGAATGAGAGGGAATTGCCTCACTGTGCTCCATGCTGGTCAGATCACATTTGGAGTCTGCATTTTAGGGATGGCCAGCTGGAGAATATCCAGGGGCAGGTGACCCAGATGAGGAGAGACCTAGAGTCCCATCATAAGATCAATAATTGGAAGAACTGGAATTCTTTAGCCTGGAGAAGAGAAGACTTGGGGAAGGAGGGGTGAGGAGTCTCTCTGGGCCTCAATTTCCTTATCTGCAGAATGGTCTCTAAGTTCCCACCCAGTTCTCAGTCTCATGATACTAAGGTGACTCTTAACATGAAGAAAAGATCAGGCTGGTTCTGTTTAACAGAACTAAGAAATAGAGATTTTACTTCTAGATAAGGACAATCTCCCAAAGAGTTTTTGGAGTCTCAAGATAGAAAGGATTATCTTGGGAGGTCAGTGTATTCTTCCTCACTTAATGGAGGTCTCCAAGGTGAGTTCCTACTCTCTTGTCAGAGATGTTATAGATAATAGGTCAGTAAGACGTTCATCACATACTCGCAGTGTGCCAGGCACTGTGCTTGCAGGGGATTCCTGCTCTGGGATGGGTCAGAGAAGGGGCTTCCTGAGTTCTTTCCAGCTTAGAGATACTTAAAGATGCATTCGATACTCTTCTTCAGTTTGACAATGACTTTGTTGGCCCTGGCAAAGCCCAGGGCCTTATGATAGAGGTTGGTTTTTTATGTAGCATTTTATTTTTTTCAATGACACATAAAGACAAATTTTAACATTTATTTTTAAAATTTTTTTTGAGTTCTAAATTTTCTCCCTCTGTCCCTAAGATGGTAAGCAATCCGATAGAGTTTGAGAGGGGAGGGACTGTGTGCCTGAAGTGAAGAGAGCCGTGGATCCTTGTTCATGATATCCTGCGTGATTATAAAGTGACCGGCATGTTTCCTGGTAGTGGTTATTGATTGAGAAGGAAAATGTGGTGGAGTGTGAATAAGTGAAAAAAAATTAATTCAATCAATCAGTAATCAGTAAACATTTATTAAAGTGCTTATCATAGGCCAGGCACTGTGTTAAGTGCTGGAGATTCAACAAGAGGCAGAAAGTCTGTGCCGCCAAGGAGCTCAAAATCTAATAGGGGAAAAAACATACGCACAGATTGCAAAGCAAGTTCTGTGCAGGACAAATAGGGAATAATTAACGGAGGGAAGGTGCTGGGATTAAGAGGGATTGGGGAAGGCTTCCTGTGGAAGGCAGGGCTCTAGGTGATCCCCAAAGAAAGCCGGGCTGTCAGTAGTCAGAGAAGGGGGGGTCACCACGTACACGCTCTGGCATGCCAAAGACAAAGTCCAGCAGTCCCTGCCCCTCCCTGAAGGGGCTTTCTCAGGCCTCTCTGGCCTGAGGCTCTGTCCAAAGACAAGCTCCAGAGAAGGGCATTGCAGCCAGAAAGGCGGAGGATCCCTCACCTTGCTTTGAGGCTTCTGAGCTTGGTGAGGGCATCAGGCCCAAAGCAGGGAGCCCGTTCATTTCCGCGGGACTCAGGAGGGGCAGTGGCAGCGAGACAAGCCTTTGGATGCAGCCCGCTGGCATCTCTGCCATCAGGCTGGCCCAGAGTTTCCCCTTACCCTGCTGGTGGCACCAGGCTCTCTCTCTACCCTGGCAGGCACATACGCCGGCATTTTCTGACCGTGCTGTGTGGCTCTCAGTCCCACCTAGGGCCAGGCGGAAACCCAGTGAGGGGGACGCAGTGTTGGAGGCAGAGCTGGGTGTGAGGAGTTGGCACGAGGCAGTCGTTTATGCCAGCATCATCTTGGTTTCTCTGGGCTTCTTTCAAGCCTCAGCTGAAGTCCCAGACCCTCCTCTCTCAGGTTACCGTCATCCACTCATCTTTGTCTGGTTTTTCATGTTATTTCCTTCGACATGTTGGCAGCTGGGTGGCTCAGTGCATAGAGCACCGGGTCTGGAGTCAGGAAGACCTGAGTTCAAATTTGGCCTCAGACAGTCACTTGGCCTTTGTCTGCCTCAGTTTCTTCAGATGCAAAATGAAGATGATAATAGCGCCTCAGGAGGTAACGGTTGTAAATGCTTAGCATCGGCCTGGGGCAGAGCAGGTGCTGGACAGATGCTAGCTCCCCTCCTCCCCCTCTTTCCCCTTCTCCCCCTCCTCCTTCCCATCCTCCTCCCTCCCCCTCCTCCTGCCTCCTCCTGCCTCCTCCTCCCTTCCTCCTCTTCCTCTTCCTCCTACTCCCCCTCTTCCTGCTCCCTCCTCCTCTTCCCCCTCCTCTTCCTCCTTCTCCCTCCCTCCTCCCTCCT
>JAQQSU010001802.1:0-14873 GCA_028627135.1 Pseudochirops cupreus | reverse complement strand
ACAAATATATACATATATAACCTAATATGTAAGATGGCTACACATACATACAGGCCACATGTATGTACATGTATACAAACATATATAATACACACATACACATATTCTATTATGTAGGATATATGATTTTGTATAAAATACATATACATATGTACACATAATTATACATATATATCCTAATATGTAGGATGGATATACACATAATATGGGCTACACGTATGCACATGTATATAAACATATATAATACACATATACACACATATTCTATCATGTAGGATATATGATTTTATGTAAAATAATATACATATACACACATAACTATACATATACATATATCCTAATATGCAGGATGCATATGTCTATATGCACATTTATACACACATACATGCATATACATTTGCAGACATATATACACGCACACACATAGTAATGCCTACAAAGCACGTTGCAAACGTTTTCCCATTTGATCCTTACAACAGCCCTGTGGGGTATATGCTGCAATTATTATCCCCATTTTATAGATGATGAAATTGAGGTTCAGAAACTTCCTCAAGGTCACATAGTTGAGGAACTGTGTAGCCAGAACTAAATCTTTAGGTTTTGATGATAATTGAAGTACTTTTTAAAATTCCCTCTCTATGTTAATCAAAGTTCTTCTTTATATTTGATTCTTATTTTGTTTTCCTCTGATATTATTATCATTTTAGTAATAATTAGGTGGATTTGTACATAAATGCTTTGAAAAGAACCAAATGGAGGAAGACCCCAACATCTGGACAAAAATGGCCTAAATGCATTGTGATCTGCACCTCCTGAGGGTGACCCTTCTTGATGTAATCGCAAATAACTTGAAGTCCTGAAGTCTGATATACTACTGCGCAAGAATATTTCTTCCCGACTGGTATTAATAGTGTTCCTTCTGTGGGATCAATGCCTTAAGTGACAGCAAAGAGGTAACGTGATGTCAGTTAGTCAATAAACACTTATTACAAAACCTACTATGACAAATCAAAACAACTCCGAGGTACTACATCACACTTATCAGATTGACTAACATAGCAAAACAGGAAAATGATAAATGTTGGAGAAGATGTGGGAAACTTGGAACACTAGTGCATTGTTGGTGGAGCTGTGAGCTGATCCAACCATTCTGGAGAGCACTTTGGAACTATGCCCAAAGGGCTATAAAAATGTGCATAACCTTTGACCCAGAGATCATAAAAATGGGAAAATGACCCACATGTACAAAAATATTTATAGCAGATATAAATATCCTGACCCTGACCCCAAGCTTCAAGGCTACAAAGAAAGTTAAAAGATAGTTCTTGTTGTCAAGGATCTCACTGTCTAATTGGGGGAGACAATATGTAAAAGCTATGTATAAATAAACTACATGCAGGATAAAAAGAATACGGAAAGATGACAAACACTGGAATTAAGAGAGACTGGGAAAATAAAAAGTATTTATATAGTGCCTACTATGTTCAAGCACTCCTACTAATTACACAAACTTTAACAACTTCCTTAACCTCTACAAATCAGCTTCCTGATTTGTAAAATATGGGAGTCAGACTCATGACTTCAAAGGTCCCTTCATAGCTTTTGTGACAGGTTCCTTGCCCATAAAGTAGCCACACATACCCTGCCTTTCATTTGATATGAATGCTTATTCCTTATTCTAGAGCAGTGGTTCTCAACCTTTGGGTCTTGACCCCTTTGGGGGTCAAACAACCCTTTCACAGGGGTCACCTAAGACCATTGGAAAATACGTATTTCTGATGGTCTTAGGAACAGAGACACTGCTCCTCTATTGGTCTCCAGGTGGGTCCGCCCACATGCGGATAAGCCCAGATACACCCACATATCAGTATTAAAGGGTCGTGGCATTAGGAAGGTTGAGAACCACTGTTCTAGAGTCATTCTATGTAAAACCTCAATTACAGTAAAAAGGTACTATTTCACAAGTCAGCTTTCAAAAGGCAAATGTAGTGCATCAAAATGAATGATATGATTTGTCAAAGGATCGCAATTCAAATTCTGTTGCTTCCATTCACTACCTTTGTAATCTTGGTCAAATCTCTTAACCTCTCTAAATTCTATTCAATTTTAAAATGACAGAGTTGGACTATAGTTACACTAAATATCCCTTCCAAATCTAAATCTTTAAATCTTATATGGGAAAACAAAATAATTCCATATAGAGAAAGAAGAGATATTTCGTTTAAAAACAAACTAACTAATTTAGAAGTTGGGGCAGAATCTTATATTCACTCCTAGATGTAATTGCCGCTTTTGAAAGTAAATACAGCTGCTCACTGTAACGATCCTCAGTAGTAGTTCCTGGGTTCTCTGACGAACTGCCCCTGTCTCAATTGGATATACCATTGCTTTGTAAGGAAGAGGCTACATTTTCCAGTCTGGAATTTAATGAGTTTTTCTCTCTATCATTTGGGTCTATTTATTTTTTAAATGAGGAGAGCATATTTAGTTCATGTAGAATATGGACACAATGTACGGGCTTCATTTAAAGTACATGAATCTTCATATGTCTGTGTATGGATATATAATTATTAATGCATACTGAATGTAAAATTCCACTTTAAATTAAAAACTCAAAAAAATCTAACTAAGGATTCCCTTGACACCTTCAATTTCCTAGTATCTCATAAAAAAGTCCTTTTAAGCTATGGCCAGATGCTATGACCTAGTACTCCAAGGATCTTTATTTTCCAGACATGTATAAAAGACACAGACGTTTTGCAATATCACAGCAGCGTTTTCCTATAGATTACAGGTCTAGAACACACCCTTTGGGTTTCTTCCTGGTTCTTTCTTTGGCTGTGAGACCTCAAGTCAGTCACTTATCCCCTGAAGGGCCGTATTCTATGTTATAAAATAGACAGTTCTAACAACAACTTTGATAACGTTGTGGGAATTAACGAAGTAGCAATGGGAGAAACTTGATTAAAATAGAAACTTCTACCTTAGTCTCAAAAATCCTTCTGCATGATAATTGGTATCAGTTACGGGATTATAAAAGCAAAAGGACATTTGAGCAGCTACCTGAACCCTCACCTCAAATGGTTGCTTTGGAGGAAAATCACAAAGATCTCTAGGAGATTAGCACCATTTAGTGAAAGATTAGAACAGCCAGGAGTACTGCTGACAAGGCAATCACATTTTTAGGAACCTCTGGGGACTGGGTGGGAGGGAAGTTTGGAGGTCTGGAATTTCTTCAAATAGCATAGGGAAAAGCATTGTGAGACATCTTGGTCAAGAGTGACGCTGAAGGATAGGGCCCATTTTTTCATCCTGCGAGTCCTTTCCAACGGACCTTCCGGATGTGATAGGTTGACAACATCAGTTTAAAGGGAAGAGGACCAGTTGACCAGGGGATAAGTGACTGACTTGAGGTCTCGCAGCCAAAGAGAGAACCAGGATGAAACCCAAAGGGTATGTTCTGGACCTGTAATCTATAGCAGCCTTAAAGGAACCAAAAGGGAACTGATTCTATAGTAATTAGGAAACCTTGGTAGATCTACAGGGAATAGGTGAACTGGCTGAGCAATTAAATAAAAACTCAGCAGAGGTAATGCTTAGCTGGAACAATCAAAGAGATGGAAGATATATGACTACTGTCATTGGATTGTAAGACAAGCCATAGTTCTGTGGCTTTCAGGCAGAAATGTGGTGACCCAATAGAGAGGATGATGGTCCTGGAGTCAGAAAGACCTGAGTTCAAATATGGATTCAGACATTATCTGTATGACCTCAGAAAAGTCACAACCTCTCTGCCTCAGTTTCCTCAACTGTAAATGGGGATAATGACAGCACCTCTGTCCTGGGGTTATTATGAGGATCAGATGAAATAATATTTACAAAGGTTAATACAGTGCCTTGCACACAGTAGGTGCTGTCTAAATATTTGTTCTCTTTGTTCCCCTGATAAGGCAATTATGTTGTGCCTTTCCTTCTTAAAGGCTTCTTTCCCTGCCACAGTCTTCTTGCACAGTATGTGATTCTTGCTACCCTCTCCCCAATAGGGTATCTGTTTACTGATAGAGTGAGTTGATGATGCCATGCCACAGACAGTTAGAGATGACCCAGGCTGTTCATTTGAAGAGGCCATTGTTCTGAGACTGCTTCATCGCAAGCTATTTAGTGGTTCCCCTAACTGTAACACACAGTATTAGGCCAGATGTTCCCCAAATGCTTCTCTCTCTCCTATTCTTGAATAGTAAATGTCATCCTTATTGCAGTACTGTACTTAAAATATGTAAGTGAAAGATGGTGAAGATCCAAAGAAGAATTGAGATGATCATTGAAAAGAAATTCTGTTCTTGGGAGAATTTTTTTTTTAATGAAGACTCTTTGTTTACCCTCAAGTCTCTCTCCAGCTCTAATCCATCTACATTCTGCTATGACTAATATTTCTAATGCATAGTTCTGATAATTTCACTGTTCAGAAATCTTTTGTAACAATTGGACCCCTGGAAATTCAAAGAATTTTGGCTCTGGGCACCTTGCTACTTTCTTTTTTTTTCAGCCACATTAATTAACACAAATAATGCAAATCAGGGACTGAGGACTGTGTCTATCCCTTTCCAGTCCCCACTCCTATGCAGTACTACTATCAGATCATGTGTGAGTCACAATCCAATAGCAAAAGTATTCATTTAAGACACAATATAAATACTGAGAGAATACTAAATAATGGGATTATTCTTGGTCTGCTATACACAAACGCAACCTTTTTTTTTTTTTTGCAGAATTCAGGGGGATTATAATCAAATCCCAACTATTTTCTCTTAGCATTTTACAAGAGGGACATGGTCACACCACAATTTACAATCCTGTGGTAGAAGAATCTAAGGTTTAATGCCATCTGACTCATGAAATTCTGTGGAAATCACTAAGTGAAAGCTAGAGATTCTTGCATAAGGTGGTTAGAATCATGCCAGAACCCTTGGCTTTCAGGATTCCATGGTGTCACATGTTCTCCTTTCTTGATTCTTATTCTGTTTCCCTTAACTTGCTACTCAATTCTCCATTCATCCTCATGATTGGGTAACCCTCCCCTCTCCTTTAAATGTGACAATCTCCAAGTATTCCTTTTCAATAAAAGTCCTCAGAAAATGATGACACAATTCTCTGGTTATACCTCTAACCTTCTGGGAAATGTAGTGGAAAGAATTTCTTTTATCTTTTCTTTTCTTTCTTCCTTCCTTCCTTCTTTCCTTCCTTCCTTCCTTCCTTCCTTCCTTCCTTCCTTCCCTCCTTCCTTCCTTCTTTCCTTTCTTCCTTCCTTCTTTCCTTTCTCCCTCCTATGTCAACCAGGCTAGAAATATATTAGCCATTCAATAACCAATGCCACTACTGATCAGCAGGGGAGCTTCGACTGTCTCTGCTTCTGAGCTGGACCAACTCACCCATCCTTAGGAAGCTTAGTTGTCCTATGCTCCCAGGGACTTACCATATTGGTGCTTCACTTAGAAGAGACATTCAATCAATTTCATCCCTTCTGCAGTTCATAAGCCTCTATTTGATCCCAATTATGCACTTAAGATATCTAATTTTCCTATTTACCTGTGCATATGAATGACTGTAAAATACACTGAATTATATGATCTTTGAGGAAAACGCTGTCTTCTTTTTCATTTTGGCTTTGTTTTGTCCAGTCCTTAGCACAGTGTCTTGCATATTGTGAAGGAGTTAAGGATGGGACTGGTCCTATGGCTTCTTTGGTATAGTATATGTTACATACTATTATATATATTATAAAATCATGTATGTTATAAAATTACAAATCATAATTATAGCATATATTCACTCTAAGGGTGAGGAAACTCTCTCTATCAGTGCAATTAGATACCTTCATAGGGTATACTTGATAGGGGGATACTTGATTAAGACTGACTTTACAGAGAGGGATAGTATGGTTTCATGGACAGAAAGTGGACACCTTAAAATCCAGGAAGACCTGAGTTCAAATTATGCCTCTGACACATCCTAACTGTATGACCTTGGGCAAGTCATTTAGTTCCTCTAGACAACTCTCTAAGACTATAAGCTTTGGAGAAAGTATTGACTTGCCCTGTTAGAGGAACTATTCTTACCTATGAATTCCCTATATTAGTGAGACCACTAATCTAGTCCATACTTCAATATAGATAATGACTACTATAGAATTAACAACAGTCAGAAGTGCTGAATCAACTGTAGTCTCCATCTTGTTGTGGGGAGGGGTCCGGGGCACAGTCAGTAGCAGAAGCTATGGCATTGGCCCATGTGTATCCTTTCTGACCTCTTTCCTGGAGCCTCAAGGTCAAATTTCTGGAAGTCATGCCTCAAAGGCAGGGAAAGGTTATTTGAGACAGACCCATTCTTATATACCTGAAAAGGTCTTCTCTTCTCTAGCAGATAGCCTATCTCACAGGGAATGACATGACTGCTGAATCACCTTGCTGATGTGTCAGCCCAAAGACAGAACTTCATTTATTCAGCAATGTGGCAGCTGCTGAGAATAAAACCATCTCAGTATCTCAAGAATTCAAGTCACTTGTAAGCTGCATTTTTTACATTCAGCTCATAATACAGGCCTGTACTGATCCCCCTTGCTCTACTTAACACGTTGAGTTTCTGGCCACAGGCACGTGCTGCCTGCCACATTCTTTCCCCTTGAATTGGTACTTTGACTTTGGGGCAGTTTAAAATGTGCCTTTATCTTGCTCATAGGGTTCCTTGAATCCTGCCAAAAATCCTGTACTTAACATTAACAAGTGATTAACATTTCAGCCCAAACAGCTGTCTTTTTCAGTCACTGATGCATCTTCCTTTTGCATCCCAAAGTGCAAAGGAAAATAGAGGTCCTCTGAGGAAGGTTGGCAATTGCAGAGAACCCATAGTCTCTCATTATCTGGTTCCTTTGTTTCTCTTATCATAATCTCACAGGTCAGATAGACCTTTCCATTCAATCATCACCATGGCAGGGTAGTTGCCAGTTCCATAGTTTGCTAACTAAAGTTTGTTTATAGAGTTCTGCTCCTTGTCACTGGCTAAGGAGATCATGAATCTCTGCCTGGAAGGGACCATGGAAGTGATCTAGCCCAATCCTCTTACTTTATAGATGCAGAAACAGAGTTCTAGAATGCTAAGTGACTAGTCCAAAGTCACACAGATAATAAGTGTAAGATGTAGCATTTGAAACTAGGTTTGCTGCTTCCAAAGACACAAGAGTAGATACTTAATGTATCCTTGTTTCCTTCCTCTTCCTATTGTACCACTTAATGTGTTACCTTAGAGGCCCTCGGGCTCATTTCACCTACTCCTGGAAGGTATTCCCTTCTAGACTAGGAGGGAATACCTGCAGTGGGTGCATCTAGAACCTCAGAGGTCATCTAGCCCTAACTGTTCCTGAACAAAATCCCTTCTTTCCACTGCTAAGATCAATGATCCTGTGATGAACATTTCTAGGAATTCACTCTATTTCTGGATAGTTCTAATTTTTTGTGAGCCATCAGGTAGAGTAGGGAATAGAGAGCAGGCTGGAGTCAGGAAGACCTGAGTTCAAATTTGACCTCAGACACTTACTAACTGTGTGACCCTGGGCAAGTCATTTAACCTTGTTTGCCTCAGTTTCCTCATCTGTAAAATAAACTGGAGAAGGAAATGGTAAACCATTCCAGTATCATTGCCAAGAAAGCCCCAAGTGGGGTCACAAGAGTTGGACATGACTGAAACAACTGAACAGCATTGACTAATTCTCTTGATATTAAGCCAACTACTGTCCATTATTTTTAATTCTTCCCTCTCAGGCCGAGCCAAAAAAAAAAAAATCTAATTCTCCTTCCATGCAACAACCCCTCAGATATTTGAAATTATCTAACATGTATCCTCTCAGTCTTCTTTTGTGTAGGTCACCTAATGTCCCTGGTTCAGATGAATGAATGAATGAATGAATGAATTCTCCCAGCACTCAAAGGCATCTTTCCTCGGCTGGAATAGAAAATTTTCATACCTAGCACAATGCTTAGCTTACAGTAAATAATCAATAAGCGCCTACTGAATTAAGCTAAATAATGCCCAGACTTAGCAATACTAAGGAATAAACTTGCTAATGGAGAGGGGAAGTTGGCCTAATTAGATTACAGCCCTAAAATAAAAGGTTTTCACTGATAAAAAGGATTATAAGGCAGAATTCCAGTCTTAGATATAGTTGTGTCTCTCCTCATACTTAACAAAATAATAAGGCTAATTATGAATATTTCACAGCCTTGAAAGGGACCTCAGAGCTCACCTCATCTCACCTGTCCCTGAACAGGACTTACCTCCACAGAGGCTGAAATCTTCTAGTGACGAGTAACTTGTGTTCTATAGCGCCCTACTACCTTTTCAGACAGCTCTAGGTATTAGAAAATTTTATGTCAGGTTGAGGCCTAATTGTCTTTTTGCAGTTGTCTTTTTTCCAAGATTTGTACTCAAAAAACAAAACAAAATTAGCCTTTCACATGGTGGCCCCTCAAATACCTCATGGTATCAGAGTTGAGGCCTAAAAGCCATCTAGCCCAAATTATACCTGAACAAGAATTCCTTCTCATACAAGACCTAAATTATCATCTAGGCTTTGTTTCAAGTCATCCAATGAAATTCGGAGCCATAAAATCCTGGGGCAACCCATCTACTTTGGGACAGACATGATTTCAGGAAGTGCCACTCATGGCAGAAGTTCTTAAGCTGGAGTCTGTGTGTGTGTGTGTGTGTGTGTGTGTGTGTGTGAGAGAGAGAGAGAGAGAGAGAGAGAGAGAGATACAGAGAGAGAGAGAGAGACAGAGAGAAAGAGACAGAGAGAAAGAGACAGAGAGAGAGAGAAGAGGGAGAGGAGAGAAAGAAAAGAGGGAGAGAAAGAGAGAGGGGGAAGAGAAACAAAGAGATAGACAGACAGATAGATAGATAGGTATCTAGATAGATGGATAGCTAGATTAGATCGATAGATAGATGGATGGATAGATAGATAGATAGGTATATAGATAGGTGTAGAGAGAGATATAATAGAGATAGATAAATATAAAGGCAAAGACTGGTGATAGAGATGGATGTATAGAGAGACAGAGAGAAATAGTTAATTGTATTTTGATACAATTGATTTTCTTGGCAACTCTATAGATTTCATTTTACACATTTAAAAACATTGTTCTAAGAAGGGATCCAAAGGCTTCCCCAGATTTCCAGGGCTTCATGACATAAAAGAAGGTAAATATTCCTGCCCTCCACCACCCCTAAATTTTCCTTTTTTCAATTTCAAGCCACTACTCTTAGTTCTTCCCTCTGAGATCAAGCTGAGCAAGCCTAATCCTTAAATGTGTCATGGGTAGAAATCCATGAAGATAGCTGTTATGCTCCACCTCTCCTAAGCCTTCTTTACTCTGAGCTAAAAATGTTTAGTTTTGTCAACACCTCTCATATGGTATAAATTAATTCCCTCACCCTCCTGGCTCCCTTATTCTGGATATTCTCCAGTTTATTATCATTCTTGCTAAAATGTGGAACAAGTGAACACAATCTCCTAGATGAGACTGATCTATCTTCCAGTATATGCATGGGAACTAATCTTTTTGGAAGAAAACCTTAAAAAAAAATTTTTTTTTCTCAACTCAGTCAGGACAAATGTCCAAGAATCTCAGCTCCTTCCCACCCTTCAGTCAGTTATATTGCTGTAAAGATGTAAAATGTTGTCTATAAAAGTCTGCCTATTCACTTCTCATTCCTTCATTGAAGATACCTTTAACATGTGTTTATTATTAATTTAAATGCCTTTTAAAATCAATATTATTTTTTATTACCTCTTTCCCAACAGAACTCTCTGTAATAAAAAGTTACCTTACCCTTAACAAAAAAGTACAGTTATGAGGATAGCTAGGTGGCACAGTAGAGAGAGAACCAGTCCTATAAATCCAAAAGAACTGAGTTCAAATCCAACCTTGGACACTTACTAGCTGTATGGTCCTGGGCAAATTAATTACCCTCTGTTTGCCTCACTTTCCTCACCTGTAAAAGGATGATAATAATAACACCTACCTCCCCATTTGTTATGATTCTTCTATGCAACATGACTAATGTGAAAATATGTTTAATAGGAATGTATATATAGAACCCATACCAGATTGCGAGTCATCTTGGGGAGGGAGGGGAAAAAATATAAAACTTATGGAAGTGATTGTTGAAAACTAAAAAGAAAAAATTTAATTAAAAAAATAAAAAAATAATAACACCTACCTCCTGGAGTTTTTGTGAAGACAAAATGAGGTAGCATTTTTAAGTGTTAAGCACAGCGCCTGGCCCATAATAAGCACTACATAAATGTTATCGCTATTATTATTATTACAAAGTAAATCGACGTATCTGAACACATACATCCTTTTTGTTGTTGTTTTTTTTTGTTTGTTTGTTTTTGGAAAGGTGAAGGCAAGGCAATTGGGGTTAAGTGATTTGCCCAAGGTCACACAGCTAATTAAGTGTCAAGTGTCTGGGGCCGGATTTGACTTCAGGTCCTCCTGACTCCAGGGCCTGTGCTCTATTCACTGTGCCACCTAGCTGCCCCTGCATATAACATTCTTAACCAGAAGTCTTTGATGTTTCTCCTCTACTGAGGGAAGGCAGATATATATATATATATATCTTCAGTCTTGGGGTTGATTGCTTAGTGTATTGATTTGAATTGCAGTGTCTTATAGCATTGTCTTCATTTTCATTAGCTTGGTCAATATGTATATGATTCTCTTGGTTCCTCTCTTTTTGCTCTACATAAAGTCACAAAGATCTTCCTATCCTCAGCTGAATTCTTCATATTCACTATTTCTCATGGTATGATTTATTATGCTGTGTCCATATACCTTAATTTGTTCATCCATTTACCAGTTGTTGGGCACATGCCTCATTTCTACTTTCTTGCTGCTTCCCTGACATCTTCTTGACAAACATCTTGATGCCAGGATTGGATATCATGCTTTTCAGTACTAAGTAACTCAAAGTCTTTCTGGCATATCTCAGTCAGTCAGCATTTATATTCCATGTTATGACCCAGGGTCACCTTCATACTACCATGAAACATTGAAGTAAGTCTTGGAGGGTAGAACAAATAAAAAGTATTTAGTAAATGTGTGTCTGATTAAATGAACGACATTGGCTCTATGTCTAACCTGCTTGCCATGCCATCAACCAAAAGCTTTTGCCTGATCAAAGGTTTAAATGTTAACATATTTTACATGTTCAGAGCAATAAGAATGTAAACTTCTTGAGGACCAAGCTTGTTGACTTTTGTCTTTGTATCTTTAATACTTAATATAGTAATTTGCACATGGTAGGTGTATAATAAATGCATAATTCAATTAGGTTGAATGCTAGTAGGGACTAGCATAGATAGAAAGGAATCATTCAGGTTTGACTTCTTACATGAGCGAATCTGAGTCATGTTCCTTCACCTAAACTCCCTCACTCTCTATAAATTCCTTAGAATGAAATCACGTAGCATCAAAACCACACCTGAGATGGGTGATTAGAATAATCAGAGTCCATCTATGCCAAGAGGAAAGAGACGTCTGTGGTTCACATTTGGTCTCCACAAAAATAACAGGAACCATCATTAGTGATGAATTGGTGTTGGACCTGAGAGAGTTCCAGTGGAGTACTTGCTTTGTAAAAATACCACAGGCAAACACACATGCACACACACATATGCATATGTTTGTATGCATATATGTATATATGTAAATATGTTAGAGTATGTCTATTTTTTTTTCATTTTGGGGGTTCACCAAAGTCATTATAAATTCTTTCAGCAGAACTGCCAGACCCTCCCAAGAGATCCTAGCACAGAGCAGAAAGTACAGAGACCTGCTAGTTCTCACCCCGGCTGACTGTAGAGCATCAGTGGCTAACTGACCTGGCCAACTAACCTAACTTTCTCTGTATTTCTCTCTTTCTTGGTCTTTCTGTCTCTCTCTGTCTCTTTCCATCTCTCTCTCTCCATCACTCTCTCTGTCTCTGTCTCTGCCTCCCCCTAGGACTAGAACTTCCATCCTCTTCCCTTTCCAAGATCTCTTTCTCTTTCTACTGGGAAAGATTGTTCTTGACACTCTGCCTGGCCTGGGTACATGTACCACATTGTGCATTCTAGATCAGTAAAGTCAGGATTGGAGAGAGGTTTCAGTGGCAAAGACAGTGTGGGCTGCTTGGTCAGACATGGAGGATGACAAGGTCATCCTCTGCACCCCAGGCCATTACCAGCTATCCTGACTATTGCTTGCCTTTGGACTTTGACCACTCTGGAAGAGGGAGAGGCTGATGACTTTATGCAGTCCTGCCTCACTGAAATCTAATTCATGCACCAGTCAAGACATCACTATGTGATGTCACCGATCCTCTCTGAAAATGAAGGATAAATCACAACAGCACGTTGGGAGGAATATGTCTACTCCTTGCCTCTCACAGTCACCTTCAGAGCCTCCCTTTATGATTGTCACTGCAATCCCCTCTCCTCCTTTAAAATTTACTCCATCCTTTTGGATCCTTGATGCCGTCACATTTCTTCCTCCTCTAGAAGTACAATCCCTGGCTCACTATCTTCTCCACCCTCACTCTTCTCCTTTTTATGCACTCTGAATTTCCAAATTCTTAGCTTCTATAATCTCTGTCTCCATTTTACTTAAATCATGCACAGGAGTGGTCAGACTTTACAATGTCTTTCCAACTGACAAAGTTCCCAATTGTGTCTGAATCCAGTCTGGCTCTTTCATCTTGCAGGTGAGGAAACTGGGTCCCAGGAAGTGGAGTGACTTCCTCAGCATCCCTGGTTGCTGTTGGGTCATTTTAAAGTCATGTCCAACCCTTTGTGACCCTATTGGGGGTTTTCTTGGCAAAGATACTGGAGTGGTTTCCCATTTCCTTCTCCAGCTCATTTTACAGATGAGGAAACTGACACAAACAGGGTTAAGTGACTTGTCCAAAGTGACTGAGGCAAGATTTGAACTTAGCAAAATGAGTCTTCTTGATTCCAAAGTTGGTCCTCAATCCAGTGTGCCACCAGTTTGCCCTCAGGATCCCTACTGATGTGCTAACATTTTCCTGGGCCATTAGCATTGCCGTATATTTGTTAATAAGAGGGAAAAGGTTTGATCCCTTCAAGAGAGGGATGATTTATCTGCTAGTCATGAACTTAGAACAGTACTTTATACAAATGAATGAATAGAAAATCATTTGTTAAGTGCTTATTGTGCACAAAGCACTATAAATGTCTTAAAGAGGGAGATACACATAGCAAATTTCACCTATAAGTGGATGGAAAGCTCCCATTATCCTTAGGCTGCAAGAGAAAAGCAAGTGGTAATGCATCTTCTCTAATGCCATTTGTGCTGATAAATCATACTTGTTTCTCATATTTTTACGATGGCAAGGACTTCTGTATCAAGCATTTCTTTTCCAGATATTTAGTAGTTATAGCTGTTGGGTAAGTAAGGACCGCAGCTTCTACAGGGGCACTTGACAGGTTACATTTCCACAGGCATTGCTTCCCAAGATGATGACTGTGGGGGCTGGACTGGAAGGAGGTCAGTGGTCTAGGAATTGTTACCACTCCCAGGGCTCTGAGGCTTTCATGCCCACCTTTGGTCGTTCATCAGAGACAGCTTGGTGGTACAGCGAATAGAGTGTTAGATTTGGAATCAGAGAGACCTCCTGGCTCCAGGGCCGGTGCTCTGTTCACTGTGCCACCTAGCTGCCCCTAATCATATATTTTAAACTATATTTTTAAAGGGCGGCTGGGTGGCTCAGTGGATGGAGCTCCTGGCCTGGAGTCGGGAGGACCTGAGTTCAGGTGTGGTCTCAGATACCTGCTAGCGGTGTGACCCTGGGCAAGTCACTTAACCCTGTTTGCCTCAGTTTCCTCATCTGTAAAATGAACTGGAGAAAGAATTGGCAAATCACTCTAGTATCTTTGATACTCTAGTATCTAGTATCATGACTCAAATGGGGTCATGAAGAGTTGGACATGACAGAACAACAGCTTTTTGAAAATGAACTTTAACATGCGAATTACTACAGAACATATCACTCCATGTCCCCTTCCATTCTTTTTGCCTATTTATTTCTGTACTTGTGTGTACATTTTACCCCTTTATATAGTCATAATCAGTATGTTCACTGTTATTCTTGTTTTACTTTCTTGGCTTTGTATTATTTCATGTCTTTTTTATATTTGGAGTTAGAAGGGCTGGATTAGAATCCCAGCTCTACTGCTGTTGCCTCGGGCATATCCTTTCCATGCTCTGGAGCTCAGATTCCTTATCTAATAAATAAAAAGTTGGGATGGAATCAGAGAGACCTGATTCAAATTCTGCCTCTGACACTTAATAGTTATGTGACCGACCCTGGGCAAATCACTTAACCTATCCTGGTCTCAATTCAAATTCATATTCAAAGTGAAGAACAGAATAGCACCTATCTCACAGGGATATTGTGAGGATTAAATGAGAAGACACATACTATAAACCTGAAAGCTTTATATAAAGTTATCTATTTTTGGTCACCAGTTCATGGTGGTGGTGATCAGGAAGGTGAATCCCCTCTCTAAAGTGATTGCACTCCTCCATAATGTCAGGGGACTTGGGCTGGAAGCAGGACCAGTAGTGGTGGTAAGTGGGGGAAGGAGGGGTGGTGGACAGCTATCTCTGAGTTCATAGGTTAAGGTTTTAATTCTATTTCTGCTTTGGTCCAATGACATATGGTCATTTGACTCACTTAGCACATGCTGTCCCTCACTTCTCTCTAAAGGTACCTTCTAACTTCCATATGATAGAGTAAACACTGGCTCAAGAAAGAAA
>JAQQSU010018019.1:0-10568 GCA_028627135.1 Pseudochirops cupreus | reverse complement strand
GACATAGGAGAGAATAGATTGGGGGAGGGGTTATACAATGGGATGGTTGTTTTGGGGTGTGGGTAGGGGAAAGATGGGGAGAAAATATGCAACTCAAAATCTTGTGGAAATGAATGATGTAAACTAAAATAAATAAAAGTTAAAAAAAATAAAAATTAAAAAAAATAAAAGAAAAAGTTTAAGAAGCCCTGCCCTAGACATTACCACAGTAGCTAGGTACTCTATAGATGAGAAATAGATAGATAGATAGATAGATAGATAGATAGATAGATAGATAGATAGATAGATAGACAGGTGATAGAGGTAGAAATATATAAAGTTCTATACAGATATGCCTACATATAAGGTATTACAAAAGTCTTAGTGAGAGGTTAGGCTATTAAAGATTACCATTGGTTCTCCATTCCCTGCTGTAGGCACTGTTCCTTTATTTTCAAACTGTACTATTGGAGGTTACAGGTTACATACAGCTAACAAGAAAGACTCTCCAGGAGAAATGTATGCAAACATGTCATTACAATTTAGATTTTTTACCTCAGCAAGAAGTTCTGCAATCTTTATTTCCTAAAGGTCATTTTATAATTGCCTCACTTGAAAGAGAAGTAAAAGAATGGAACCATGGAAAAAACAACAACAAAAAACAGAATCATTTAATGGAAAAATTCTGGCCTTAGAATCAAGGGGGTCTGGGATTCTAATTTCTACTCTGTCATTGACCAGCTGTGTGACCTTCTCATTCCCACTCTCTAATTAACTAACTGGGTGATTCTCATCTCAATCTTTCTCAGCCCTACTCCTCCACATCCTATATCATCCTCTGTTCTCAGAGTCCATTGCATGCTCTGGTGTCCTCACTCTTTTGTTAACATCTTCCCCTTTATACACTCACAATTTTCATGGGATAACAGAAATCTGACTTTCCCTAGAAGATATGCCAGCCCAGGCAAAGCAGCAACAGGAACATTTGTCAGATGGGTCAAACCTCCATCACCATTAACCCCCCGATACTGGTGGAGAGAAATCAAGACCCTGAACTTAAAAGACCCAGGAAGAGCCATGTCCTCTAGATCATTGACTTTGCTTCTGGTCTAGCCCTAAAGATGTTTTCAAGGGGAAAACTACTGTGTTGTTCCCTATAAAATAAAGTAATACATAACAAAAACTATTTAGGAAATCTATGATACCATTAGAAGTATAAATAGCCGTAGCACATATCCCTAATCTCCTGAGTCTGGTACAAAGAGGGGAACCACCATCCCTACCTTCACTCATGCCAACAACTAATTGTCACCAACATTTATCAAACCATATATATCCCCCTCAAATTTACTGACCTCTTAAAATCCTAGAAAATTTGTTCTTAGATTAAAATTAGAAACTAGTTGAACCCATTCACTTTGGCTTCTGGATATACGAGATACCATCAATTGGCATGACCTATGATGTCACTCTACTTCACCCTGCAAAAAAAATGCTTTGTTTTCATGGTGGTGTCCTATTCAGTGGAAAAGTGAAGAGAAAACTACAAAGAAATATTTTTTCCTCTAAGATATTTTCTTCAGAAAAAATTATATATCCTCTATTGTAAAGGTTACCTTGAAGAAAACCATAAGCCTTTAAAACGTGAGGAAAAAATAAACAAGCGATTTGGCAAAATAGCTTTAAATAGTTTAACCTGCATTTGTTTGTTTTTTTGTTTTTACTGTCAATGTGTAAACCATACTAGGAATAAAATGGTGCATATTATAACTTGTGAAACTTGAAAGCAATGGGAATGAAGGTGTCAAAGGCAAGTGTTAAAATAGATAGTTGAGTAAGTCAGAAATGAAGTCTGCCAAGGAGGGGACAAAGACTGACTGAGATATAGATAAAGATTGGAAAAGATGAAATACTAATTACCATAAGTAAGCCCTGAAGACAGATTTCTCTGACATACAATGACAGGGAATATGAAGATAGCCGCATGGAATATTGTAAATGAGTTCTTGGGCACAACCCTAAATGAATGAATGAATGAATGAATGAGTAAATAAGTAAAGAAATAAAACTTTAAAAGCCTCTGTCTCTCTGTCTCTCTTTTTCTGTCCCAATCTCCTTTTTTTCTCTCCCTTTCTCTCTTCTTTTTCTCTATTTTTCTCCCTCTCTTTTGCCTTCTTTGTTTCTATTTCTCTCTGTCTCTTGGTTTCTCACTCTCTTTTTCTCTCTTCTTTCTCCTTTCTCCTTTTTGCTGTGTCTTTCTCCCTATCTTTTGCTCTTTCTCTGTCCTCTCTTTTTCTCTCTGTTTCTCTAGTTCACTCTGTCTTTGTCTCTCTCTGCCTTTCTCTTTGTCTTTGTCTCAGTCTTGGTCTCTCTCTCTTTTTTTTTTTTTTAGGAATAAATGAACTTGCAACCAAGGCAGATCGATATCCTCTATGACTTATAGTCTTGTGGTCACTAAGGAGTTAAGTGACTTACCTAGGGTCACACAATATGTTAAAGGGATTTGAACCCAGTCCTGACTCCAAGACCAATTCTCCATCCATTCATCATACTGTTTCTCTCTTTCTATATAAATGTTATTATTATCATTCTCACAATTAAATAAAGGTTAAAAATATAAATATTTTGCCTGGTATGAGTAAAATGTTGTCACTAATACATTATGACTATATTTGCTTGGGTTAGTTTATCGAAGCCTTGAGAAGAGGGTTGCAGAGTTGGCTGCTAATAAAATTTTGTCAAAAGACTGTCACAATTCATAGGACTTATGGCATACTTTGAATCCAACTCAGCAAATATTTATTAAGTGCTAGGCATGTGTCAGACACTGTGCTAAACTGTGGGAATACAAATTGGAAAAGGAGACAGTCCTTGACCTCAAGAAGCTGACAATCTAATGGGGAAAGACAACACACAAAAGGAAGCTGAAAGGGGGAGAAGCAGCTGCCAGGAGGTACTGGGCACAGGGACAGTTAAAGCCAAACAGGGCTCTTGGTAGAATATGAAGCTACTGTTCCTATTTTCTTACTCATAACTGTCTTTGTGCTTTGATGATTCAGTCACTGGAAATGTTTCTGTCAGTCAAACATTTGTTAAGCACTTACTTTATGTCAGAAACTCTGCTAAACCCTGGATATATAAAGAAATATACAATCCCTGCCCTCAAGGAGCTCACAATCTAATTGGAGAAAAACATACAAGTGATGACCTTGTCTATTCAAGTTAAACTCAGAGTAAATGAGAGGTAACCTCAAAGGGAAGGCATAAGCAGTTGGGGGTATGGGGGACAACTTGGAATGGCTTCTTGCAGGAAGTAGGATTGAAGCTAAATTCTGAGGGAAAATAGAGAAGCCAGGAGGCAGAGGTGAAGAGGGAAGGCATTTCACAAATGGTGATGACTAGGGAAAAGGCATAAAGCTGGGAGCTGGACCTTGTTTATGAGGAACAACAAGGCCAATGTTTCTGGTCTGTAGAGTATGTGAAGGGTAGTAAAGTGTATAGAATACCAGAAAGGCAGGACAGGAATAGGTTGTGAAGGGCCTTAAATGGTCCACAGAGAATTTTATATTTGATCCTAGAGGTAATAGTGAACCATTGTAAAGTATTGAATGAATTGTGGGGATGGCACTTTAAGATCCCTTAAGCAGGTGAGTGGATGATGAACTGGAATGGTGGGAGAGATTTAAGATAGGTAGACCACCTGAAAGGTTATTATACCAGTTCAGGTGTGACATGATGAGGACTTGGAGCAAAGCAGCAGTTCTGTGAGTAGAGAGAAGGGTTAGGATGAGGAGAGATGTTATGATGGTTGAGATAACAAAACATGGCAACTGGTTGGACATGTGGAATGAATGCGAGTGAAATTCTGAGGATAATATGAAGGTTTTGAGCCGGAATGGGAAGATGGCAATGCTCTCAATGGTAATGGGTGAATTGGGTCCTTGAACTCTCATGTTCCCTCTTAAATGCTAACTAGATAGTACACATTTTCCTTCTGCCATAGGCTAAGCCAGAAGTGGGGAACCTGTGACCTTGAGGCCACATGCGACCATCTAGGTCCTCGGGTACAATCTTTTGACTGAATTCAAGTTTTACAGAACAAATCCTTTTACTAAGGAGTTTTGTTCTGTGAAGTTTGGATTCAATAAAAGGGCCACACTTGAGGACCTCAAGGCCACAGGTTCCCCACCCCCAGCCTAAAAGTCTTAATGCTTATGAATGATTGGTAAGCACATAGTACTTAATCCCCATAAAGTTATTCCTTATGCTTTTAACTAATTAGGATTTTGGGTATTTTTACTGACTCATGCTACTTGAAACTTTATAAAAAGCCTATATTTCCCCAGCCACCTCCACTAACAGGGTGGTTAGTCCCCTAATTGTGCCTAGCAACCTCTCTACTGTTAACTTCTCTAATTATGTGTTTGCTTCATAGACCCCAAAGTTCAGCAATCCTGCTACCCACAGCCAGCTCTGTGACAGATGGTACATATGTTCCTGCCTTATTCTATTTGGTTTTACCTATTGGTGGTAAAGAGTTTTACTTTCCTTCACTTTGAGCCCTTCCTTATCTGTAAAATGAAGGGACCAGAAAAAATGAATGTTGAGCTTTCTAACACTCTTGGAATCTTTATACTGTAGCAAAGGTGACCTGATGATTTCCAGAAGGAAGTGATCTATTTATATTCTCAGTCATTTCCATGGGCATGTGCTGGAAAACAATTAAGATATGGACCTATTGTTTTAAAACTTGGGCATAAGTCTTTAAAAAGCCTCCTAAGTTAGATAAGGACTCCTAAGTTCCCTCTCCAGGAGGCTGTCAGAAGGATTTTATTTTAAAGAATAATTTGTACTGTACAAAAAATAGTATTTGTGAGACTCAAAAATAGTCATTCTCCTTCTATGACCCTGGTGTCATCATCAAATGTAGATGCCCTATTACTTTCTGTAAGGATTGTCTGGAAGAGATCAAATCAGCCAGAATGCCCACAACTTAATTGGTATACAAGTGTCACCAGGGAAGGGACTCAGGGCCAGAGTATGTGTTCACTTAATTTCAAAACAAAAAGGACCAATAGGTTGAAGAAGGACACTTTAGATTGGAGGCTTGTCTCTAGGTTATACTAACCATTCAAGTAGTTTGAATATCCACGTTGTACTTTGTTTTGGCCCTTCAGATTCTACTTTTTGAGGGAGGAGGATAATGTTGGGGGAGGAGACCAAGGAGGGATTAGCTTCTTGTTCTCTTCTAGTCATTCCCAGACCAACCTCTTACATCAGGAATTTCCTGGTTCCAAAGTTTCCAAAGTTCCAAAGGTCCAGGCCCTCTGTGCCAAAGCCTAATTAATTAGTCTCTTTGGGAATTCTAACTACGTAAAGAGTATATTTTCATCAGGGTCCTTAGTAATGGCCAATCTAGTATAAATACATGTGTAGAAGGACTTGTGCATGCTGCCAAAATAAGAATGAGAGGATTTCACTTTCCCACAGGGTTCAAGCAAAACTTAAGGCAAATGAACCAGACCAGGCAGAACCAGAAGACAAAGGAAAAGGCAGGTTTCTTCTCCACCAAACATATTTATGGAGTGTAAACCCTGGAGATTATCGATTTAGATAATCTGGGTGGGACCTCAGGCATCAGTTACTATAACTATCTCATTTTACAGATGAGGAAACAGGCCCAAAGAGATTGATTTGCCCAAGGTCCCACGGCAAATGACAGGGCTTCAATGAAAACTCATGTTCTCTGACTCCAAAGTCAATTACATGACTCTCTATTCCTGTATATCATGTGGACCTTGCCTTCAAGGGGTTTATGATCTATTTAGTGTGACAGGGTGTGAAAAGAGACAAAAGCCAACGTAAAATAGCATGTTTTGTGCTGAAAGAGTGATGCAGAAGGAGAGTATTGTAGGAGTTCAGCATATGAAGAGATCATTGAGGAATGGGGCCTTCAGAACTGAAGTATGACACCTACACTTGAAGAAAGGGGTAGATTCAGGTATTTGGAGGGGAGGAGAAAGACATTCCAGTCAAGATGGAACGGTAGATAGAATGCTGAAATTGGAGTCAGGAAATTTGAATTTATATCCTGCCTTAGATATTAGTCAAATGGGCCTCTGAAAATAATTTGACCTTTCAGGCTCAGTTTCCTCATCTGTAAAATGGGAATTAAAATAACACCTACTTTACAGAGTTACGAAGATTAAGTGAGCTTACATAGTAGTTTGCAAACCTTAAAACATTATATAAATTTATCTGTTATCATATGAGTACCCCAAAAGGCTTAGTGAAGTTTTGAGCTGTTATAGATTTAACCACTAATGGCCCAACACAGCACTAAAATTTTTGGGATGTCCTATATATTGACGATTACTATGTATTTATTTATCATTTGGACACATGTGCTACTGTACTGATAGTGAAGTACATTGTAAAATTTACTAAATTTAATTTTTTTTAGTGATGAGATACAGATGAAATACTATTTGACCCAAGAGTCAATAGGTTGCCAGTAGATTTTAGTGAGCAGAGGAGTATTGTGGCTAAATTTGTACGTTAGGAAAATTCCATGGGTTGTGAGGCAAAGCCTATATGGGAGAAAGGAGAGTCTTGACAGAGGGTAGGAGTGAGGGTATTATTTCCCCAGTGACCCCTAAGTCATGTGTGGATAACTATTGGGTATTCCTGCAACATGAAGAGCCTGCATTATGTTTTAGGAGATGAGGAATTTTAACTTCTATCCCCCAATTCATCCTCAAAAATTCCTCCACTGTCCAGCTACAGAAAAAAGAGTTCTAGGGTGACCAACGCCATCCTAAGCATCCCTCAGAAGTATCTGGAAAAGTTCAGGATGTTTTTAAGCTTTCAGATGGAAACTTTCAACTAGCCTGTTAGGCTCCTTGGATTGCTTTGACCTTCCAAATACCAACCATGCCTTCTTGCAGAGCTGTAACTAAGTTGGACATCTACTGCTAGTTTTTAAGTTAAGTTCTTCTTTCTTGATTTTCTTTCTTTAGTAATAGAAAAGCATAAATATTAGCATTTCCCTAAATATAGTGAAAAAAAATAAGGTTCTGTTTCCAGGTAGTCATGACATATGATAGTTGGTGACTGTTTTTAAAATAAGTTTTATTGATGACTAGTTTTTATGGTACAGTCATTTCTGGAATCTAGTCCTTACCCTCTGCCCACAACACCCATAAAGATTAAACCTTTCCTTATGACAGAGTTAAGCAAAAAGAACCAACATAATGCCTACATGTGAAGGTGTATGTGAGTTTTCATCCCTGCCGTCCCCAGCCTCTCCGCCAACTGGAGAGGGGTATGCTTCATTACCTCATATCTAAGACCAAGTAATTTAGGATTTTCTCAAGAAACCCTCCCATTAGAAATTCTCCCTTTTTTCATTTCTTTTTTTTAATTGAATTCATGTTTAATAATTACAGGCACCATGCCCCCCCCTTCCCCTACCCAGGCAGCAGCAGAGGAGATGGGGGGTGGGGGGGCTGGGCGCATCATCCCCAGCAGGGAGGACTGCCGTCCCAAAAGTGATTTTCTTAAAATAACAACAAAGGACCGCAGGGTAGGTGGTGGTACCCCACCCCCCCACACCAATTGAGTCTCCCCTTTTTCAAAGAAACTGGAAACTCACATTATCTATGGGATTTATTCAAACGAAATGAGCAAGGTATCCTTAGACTTTATAAACTGAAAGGATAGCCATCACCCTGACTCTTGCAAAGCTTAAGTTCTCTAGCTATAGAGTCAACGAGCATTTATTAAGTGCCTACTATGTGTCAGATACTATGTTGAACTCTGGAATGGTAACCAAAGAAACCTGTTTATCCTACTAGTATAGTGGGTATATTTGGGAGGGAGGGAGTAGGTATTCTCTGAGCTGTTTTTTTCTTTTTTTCTTTTTTGAGGGGAGCTGTGCAGCCTAGATCTATGATTTCATTAGTGTAGGGACCTTGTGTGAAAATATTCTCACCTGAAACAGTTCATCAATTCACGTATAATTTATAGTTTTGTATTTTAGGTTAAGTCATAACCAATTAAAAATTTAAAAAATCAAGAAAACATTTCTGTACATAACATAGTGCTAGGCACCTAGATGGTACAAAGAAGATGTCACAGGTGCCCTCATAGCATCTTAGAATTTAGTAGGAGTGATGCACAGATAAATAACCTCATAGACCCTAACCCCTAATCCTTGACCCGTAGTTCTAAGCAGGGAACCAAATTCCCAGTCATATTTCTAACAGTGAACCAAGCTAGAGGGCCAAGAGCCTGGAGCTATTGGGCAATATCAAGTGGGACAAGATGACATCCTTGAAGGGTGCGTTTGGCTACAGCCAGCACCCAGGACTTCTTGAGGCAAAAAGCCCCTGACAGAAATTTCCTTAAAAACTTTGTTTATCTCAGATGTCGTCTTCCTTAACAGCAGCCTAGCTACATGTTAATTTACAGAATAAAGAGTTAGTTTCAGAAAATAAGAAAGCTAAACATAGTAGATGGACGAGACACAAAAGGAGCTATCAGCAGAATCTTTTTTTTTTAACCTGGGGGAATTTCAGATGCATCCAAAGAGCACAGGAATTGTAACTTGCCCAGTCTGCAAGGCATTTTCACCTCTCCCCCAGCTTGTCTCCTTCTACAAGAATCATTGCTGTTTTGCTGTTCTCTCTTGCTCTCCAATCTACCAGGACTGATTCTCAGAAACATTCTGCATCAGGATTTAAGGAGACAGACATCTGCACTGTAATTTAACCACAAAACCTAATCCAGTGGCATACAAAGCATCAGTGAAATGCGATCCTGCCTAAACACATGAAATCTCTCTTTTATTAGAAAACCATCTCAGAACATGGGCAGTGACTGATATCCAAAATGCCCTTTTATCCCTGTTTCTAGAGAAAGAGATAGAAAGAACAGATAGGCATGCTCTCTGCTGTAACAAATTAGGGAGTTTTGCATGCAAAAAGAAAACTGTCACTTTGGTTAGTGGGTGGCAGGAAGGGGGAGTAGGGAGGATTGAAATGACAAAGTATGAAATTTCTCCAATTGCCAAGATCACTTCTCACCTTTGGTATTTAAGACAACATTGGGAGAAAATAACTCACCACTATCTGTCCCCCCAAACCCACAAAAACTATTTCTCTTCTCTGGGTCTGAACTGAGACATTGAGGACTCAGTAACCCTATCTCACTCTGTCTCCCCTACTCCCCCACTGGGGACTGAGCTGGTCTTAGATTCACAAGGCTTGGGGTCAAGTCCCAGTTCCTGGATTTATTAACACTATTACAGTGGCTAAGTAAATCACATAACTTTTCTGAGTATGATTCCTTATCTGTAATATGGGAATAATAATACTCCTGCTCCCCATCTCCTGGAATTCGGGTCAGGAAAGTACTTTGTAATTTTTAGAAGTGCCTGAAGAAGAAAGCTATGAAGTTTCCATTGAGCTCCCAGTTGTTTTTTATTTCTTATATCCTTTCCAATTTCCCAGTAGCCAGAATATGTCAGTTGAGGACACACCCTGAAGCAGACCTGCTTTTGGGCACAGAGAATGCTTAGTGATCAGAAAGAACCCCGGCTACCTGCCAAACAATTTGCAGCTTCCCTAATGGTTGATCACTCAGTGTGGGAACCAGATAGACCAATCCGAATAACATAAGAAATAGGATGAATGTTGTAGAATTTCTAAAGTTTAATATTATTGCACTGGCTACCACTATCTTGGGAAATATAAATACATACATACATACATATATATATATATATAAAACAGGACATGTATGTCAGTGTATAAGTCACTCTGAATTTTCACAACAACAGTGAAACTTCTAATTATATGGGGACCAGCTCAACCACAAACTGGATGGACCACCCTGACTGTTACTTATTAGCTCATCAACAGCTGTTTTAGCAACTGGCTGAAAATAGTACTGCTGTAGTCACTCAAGAATTGTGTAGCAGGTGTTTCTACATACCCTTTCATCACTCTGAGGAACTGAGGGTTCCAAGAAGTTCACAGAAGGAGACAGGTGAAACAGAATTAGTGAGACACTACCAGAAGTGGGAACCCCCTCAATCTTTCCAAAGAAGGACAGGAGAAGGAATGATTAAATAAATGGGCAATGCCCCACTTTGAGCTTATCTGTCAACTTTCACTCACAAGTTAGGTTTTCAGAAGGCTGACTGATACCTAGAGTTCAAGAGTATACCTTATGGAACCACTCTTCTGAAACTAGAGCTCAAAGCCCCCACCAATGTGCTTTCCATGAACAGTCAACAAACTCAATTAGTTCTCATCAAATGCATTTGCTAAGATGGAAAACATTTGCTCTCTCAACCTGAAGTGTACTTTCCCACAACTACACACAACCTCTATAGAACAAGTGGGATTAAACTTAGAGTCCAATGGTGGTTAATCCCATTAATACTCATATGGGATATTGACATGACAAAGGCAATTCATATCTCCTCCTGCTATTGACCTATATGTCTTCTCTCTTTCTGTAGAGTTCTTACACTGGGTTTCCAGTGCCTGCTTCTCTTCCTAGATGACTATGTTCCCTGTTGC
>JAQQSU010018018.1:0-10569 GCA_028627135.1 Pseudochirops cupreus | reverse complement strand
TTCTCTCTCTGTCTCTCTCCCCCCCTCTTTCCCTCTCTCTCTCTTTCTCTCTCTCCCCATCTCTCTTTCTCTCTCTCACCCCGTCTCTCTCCTTCTCTCTCTGTCTCTCTCCTCTCTTCAATTTGTCCACTCAACTGCCAAAATGATTCTCCTAAAATGCAGATCTAAATTGATCACCCACTATTGATTAACTCCAGGGGCTTCTTACTACCCACCCAACCAAATGCAAATTCCATTGTATGACATTTTAAGCTTTTACAGCTGACCCTTTCTTACCTTTTCAGTCTCCTTGTACAATGCTTAGCAGTGCCTAGCACATAGTAGGAGCTTAATAAATGTTAATTGACTGACTTTATTCCCCATACTGGCCTGCTCACTGTTCTTTGCACAGCATGCCATCTCCCACCTCTTTGCACACAGAACTTATTTCCTGGGACAATTGAGAGCAACTCATGTTGCATTTGTCCTTTGTACTCAAAGAGGACTGTGACATCAGGGACTTGTAGTTGACTTGGATTTGACTGAGGGAGGGCTGTGCAAGGTCACCAGCCTCACTTTAAGAGCAACTCTTACCTTTCAAAGAAATAGGAAGGGGATTCTTGGGGAGAAGTTTTTCATCGATATCCAGAGAAAATCAAACTAAGACTGTTTCCAGGATGAGAAAGTCAGCAGTTGTAGTGATGGTTAAAGATGACTTTGGTTGTGATCTTTCTCACAGTTGGAATATTAAAATGACTGTGTTCATTTTATTGTTTAATACAGTGTATATAAGCCAGACAGCCAGTAATCCTGATGTTTATTTAAGCCTAGGAGTCTGGGGATGGGGAGGTGATGATAGAGGGAGATAAGCAAAAATTCATCTGGAGTTTTTGGAGAAGTTTCCCCAATTTACCAGATAAATAATCCTTAATAAGTTGGGGTGTTGGGTTCAAGGCCAATTGATTAATTAAGAAGAAAGATGTCACAGTTTTATAATCAAGTGGAAATATCAGAACACACCCCTTGGTGACCTTAGAAGCTGGAATGAGAATAATGAGCTAGTGGCAGGTGGGAGAGGCAGGTATCAGCCCAGCCCAGTCTAAGGTAAGTGGGAGGGTAGGCGACCCTAAGCCCCTGTTATCACAGAAACAAAGGAGGCACAGTAAAGGGGAGTATTGGGCTTTAAGGACAGAACCTCAGCCTTCCTCACTCCAAGTCCCATCTCTTTCCAGTCTCTTTCCAGATATTGTTCCTGACCCCTGAGGGCTCACCATATATAGTAGGTATCCAAAAAAGGTTAGGGAGGGGATACACTGATAACAGAAAAGTAGCATTAAGTCTATGGACGGAGAGACTTTGCAAGCACTGAAGCAGAAGGAAGAACCTTACTGGGAGAAGGGGTGGTTGGAAAAGGAAGAGATGTGGACTGGGGCCCTCTCCTGGTTAATGGGCAGGGCAACACTGTTTTCCTCCTCTGGTGAATCTAAAAAGGCTTTTTGGACAGAGGGAGGAGGATGGGGGGAAGATGGGATTGCAGAAATATTAGGACAGAGACTTAGGGAAGAGCCTTCTGGGAACTGGTTTCAGGTATAGGGTGCCAAAGGAGAGAAGGGCTGAAAACCCCTTGATGTGTGTGGGGCAGGGAGTGGGGTTATGGGAATGAGTGCCATACTCTTCTCCCACTACCCAGGGCCAGGATTTCCCCTAGGGGGTGTGTATATGGGGCAAACTACGGGACTTTGACACGAGCCCTCCCCTCAAGTCCGGGCTCCATTTGGGTATGCTAAGAGAAGGAGGAGAGCAGGTGGGCAAGGGAGCCGAAGGATTCTCCGCTCGCTCGGTTTGGAGTGTGGGCTAGCTAGGGTTTGGGGCAAAAGAAGGGATCCAATTGGGGACAAGGGTTGGCCATGCTTCTTACTCAGGTGGCCTGATTCAGAGATGGGCTAGGTGGCCACCTAGTGGTGCGATTTCAGAGCCCTAAGGAGAAACTCTGGTGATCTCCCACCCCCATCACAGGTGTGCATAGAGTGCCCAGGGTGCTGGCACACCATAGAGCAGCTATTACTGGCAGCCCTCCCCGGACACAAAGGGAAAGGGCCAAAGTTAATACTTGCCTTGGCTCACACTTTATGCACAAGTATACACACACACGCGCGTATGCACACCTCGAAATCCTACCACTAGCGTCTTGTCCTGGGCAAAAGGTGAAAACCCAGGGGGAAGTAGGACTTTAGGCTTTACAGTCATTTACATTTCAATTGGTGTGTAAAGGACCTTTTCCTAAGGGCAGAGTTGGAGGTAGTGGAAGGGCAGATGGGCAATGGAGAGGCAGAGACCAAGTCCCTAAAACCCCTGCCTGTTCCTTAGGTCCTCCCTAGCCCATCTTCTTGCCTTTTGCTTCTGCCAATTTCCTTTCCTCCCTGAGTTTCTGGTACTGCCAGGAAGGGGGTGCCAATCCTCGATGCTCTGTAGGTGTTGAATCCTGCTTCTGCTGTCTGGATTGGGATCTGGCCTTGGTCAAGTGGATTTTAGGGACCTGTGTCTTAGAGATACCACTGTCCTTGGCCAGCAGCCAATCTGGGCACAGGCTCAACACCCCTGATGGCCTCCGATATGGAGTTAGGACCTGTTGGCTGAAGGGAGGCTGGGAGACGCTTGGGGTTTGGGGTTGCAGAGGTACTGTGCCCTGAAGCTCTGGCACAGATGGACGAAACTTGCCCAGTTCTGGTGGGAGGTCTGGGCATAGAGTGTGGCAGGCAGTGACGATGAAGGGGCTGGCTAGACTCGTGGTGACTCTCACCAGGTGGTCCAGGACACCACCCTCCTGGGGAGGCTGGGGGAAGGGAAGGCTGAAGGCACTCTGGAGTCTCTCCAGGAAGGATGGAGTGAGATTGGTCTGGGCCTGCGCCACAAGCCCAGCCAGGGCTGGCCACTCAAGCTGATAGTGCCTACTCAGCTGCTCCACGCAGGGGTGCTGGCTCAGCTGCCGGATCCTCACCACGGTCTCAAAGCTATCAGTCAGGAGTGCCCATTCCAAAGCTGTCTTGCCCCGAGATTGGTCCACGGCTGTCAGATCAGCACCTGGGGAAAGGAGAGGAGGGCTTCTCTGATAGCTGGAAAGGATTGGAGGGACACCTCAGAAGCCTGAAAAGGGGGTGGGATACATAGCTAAAAGAGATACTGGAGGTCATCTACCCCAATCTTCTACTTTGCAGAGGAGGAAGCGAAAGCCTAAAGCATCTCTTGTGAAGACGAGTGCCCTCTCCATCCTTTGCTCCCACTCCCACTCTGGGCCAGGAGGAAGTGAGATTAGACTTCAAAATGCTGACTGGGACCTGGAGAGAATGATTGTGCCCCTGGCAGCTGGGCCTCCCCCAGTTGGAAAGAATTGGACTGAGGGGCTAGAGCTGGGAGGGTTTCAGGGATAAGTGGGCTTGGAGGGACTTCCTCAGGCCCCCTGCCCCTTGCATTGGCATCTTCCCTGCCATCTACCTCTTCTCTAGAGCAGTTGAAGACTCAGAAATGCAGCCTGTAGCTAAAGCTCCTTTACATCCCAATGTGGTTATAGCCCTGTTCTTTTTTGTTTGTTTTGGTTTTTTTTTTAAGGGGGGAGGCAAAGCAATTGGGGTTAAGTGACTTGCCCAAGGTCGCACAACTAGTACGTGCCAAGTGTCTGAAGCAGAATTTGAACTCAGGTCCTCCTGACTCCGGGGCCAGTGCTCTATTCACTGCGCCACCTAGCTGCCCCAGTTCTGTTCTTTTATTATCTTTTTTCTTCTTCTGCCGGATCAGTAGGGAGGTTAGGGACTAGGGATGGGGTTTGGAGACAGCCTCCAAATAAGATTGTTGGACTAGAAGATCGCTAAAGTTGCCGCCGGATTCAAATCAATTCCGTGGTCCTACCCCTAAACCAGGCCTGGGACTTTCTCCCTCGGAGGGAGAAATGAGATGATGCGCACTGGATGGTGTTTCTGAGAGTGGCCACAAGAGGGAAGCACCTACCAGGGAAAACATCGGTAACCAAGAGATGGGCTTGGATTTCCTGCCGTCAGCATCCTAGTACGTGCTTTTTGGGTTGCCCTGTTTGAGGCTGCTTGGGGCTTCCTTCACTTTCAGAAGGAATCCCAAGCCCCTTTGGGGCCCTGGCTGCTCCACTTGGACCTGTCCGATCTCTCCATCAGGCACTCACAAACTTAGCCCTCGGTCCATGTTGAGGACCAAACCCAAGACCACAGCCTCAACTCAAAGCTTAGCTTCATGGTCTCCACTTCCTCCCCCGCCCCAGGGCTAACATCTATAGCTACACTTTGTTGACTTGCTTCTCTGTCTCTATCCTAATGGGTTCGTCCCTTCCCCTCCATTGGATGGCTCGCAGCGCAGGGTCTCAGCCTCCCTCCACCCTCCGGCCGGGCAGACCTGGGGAAGGACAGACAGGTGGCTGAGTCTATCAGAGGGAGCCCCACGTACCTGACATGAGGAGGGCAGCCACACAGTCTGAGCGGCCCTGCACTGCAGCCTTCATCAGAGCTGTCAGGCCTCGGCCGTCTCTCCGATCCAGGTCCAGGCCGGGGTAATAGTTCAGCAGGTAATTCACTAGGGTGATGTGTCCTGGAAGTGCACAGTCAGGCAACAGGCAGGGCCTTCTCTAGCAACCTAACCCTCCCAGGGAAGCTCCAGGGATCACATACCAAGAACCAAGGGAGAGTGGAAAAGGGAGAAGGTTGGATTCCCTGTTCCTAAGGAATCTCCTCCAAAGTAAAGAAGATGAAGGATGAAAGTTCCAACTTGTTGCTCCCACCCCCTCTCCCCAGCAAAGGAAAACTTTTCTCTAGGAATGGTCCTAAGGATAGGAACTGGGAAAAGTAATGGGTTTAGAGCAGTGGTTCTCAACCTGTGGGGTTTGGGGGTTGAATGACCCTTTCACAGGGATCACCTAAGACCATCAGAAAACACATTTCCGATGGTCTTAGGAACTGAGACACGGCTCCTCTATCTGTCTCCAGGCAGGTCTGCCCACATGCAGATACGCCCACATACAAGTATTAAAGGGTAGTGGCATTAGGAAGGTTGAGAACCACTGGTTTAGAGGAAAGGTTTTAACCCAGGGTCTGGAATTTTGGTTTAAAATTACTTTAATAACTTTATTTCAATATAACTTTTATATTTTACATATTGTGTTTATATATAGTATTGTATATCATAATTCAGTATAATTTCTTTATAATCTCATCTCTCTTGCTTATGCATTTAAAAGCATTATTCTGAGCAAAGGTCCATAAGCTTCACTAGATTGCCAAAGGGGCGCAGGACATTGTTTTAGAGTTAGAAAAGAGCTTTAAACTTATGTGGTTCACACCCTCTCTCATTTTACAGATGAGGAAACTGGTGCCCTCAGGAGGAAAATGACTTGGCCAAGGTCACACAAGGTCACACTCGTGAGCTCCGGTGTTTTGCCTCTAGTTTCATTGCCCTTTTCATTCTCTCATGATAACTCCTCAGAGTCCTTAGATTAAAATATCAGCTCTGTCACTTGGTACCCGAGTGACTTTAGACCATTAACCCCTTTGAACCTCTGACGAACCTTCTCTGACACTGAAACCTGGACCAGGGACTTGAACTTTTCTCTGAAGCCCGGTTTCCTCATTTCTCAAATGACCTCTAAGGTCTCTCCTAGTCCTAAATCAATGATCCCAGGAGACTGCATTTTCTGACACTGACACCTTGGCAAATTATTTTCCCCTCTCAGAGCAAAAATTTCCTATTTTGTGAGATGAAAACCCTAGATCGAGTGAGTCATTATTGTTACAGAGTGCTCTGAATGTGAATGGAGGAAAAGAAGAAAGAGTTTGGCTGGCATGGGCCATGAGCCTGGGTTACAAGGAGACTGGGTGTGTGCAGAGGATGATCCCAGCCTGGGAATGTTCTATATTTTGGGTGTGAAGTTATTCGGAGGTCTCAGCTAAGAGTATTTTAGACTCCCTAAGCACTCAGGGTAGTGACTAAGTATAGAAGTGAGAGGGAGAATGGAGGATAGGGAGGGCCTGCATGGCTGGGGGATTATTTTATATTGTAGATACACTGTTGGGTGCTGCAACTGGCATCTGGCCCAGTGAAAAAGTGCCTTCCAGTAACGCAGTTCTGCATCTCACCTGGAATATATAGTCTTAGATAGAAGCCTGAAAAGTTACGTGACTTTGCTGATGGTCACATAGCAATTAGGCATGATAAGAAGAATAAGTCCTAGATCTTTCTGACTACAAGGTCAGCCTTCTATCCACCTGCCATGTGGTCTCTCAGACAGACAATGAAAAAACAGTAGCTACAAATCCCATTTATGCAGTAAAGATCCCCTTATACCCATCCCATGTGATATATATGCCTATATGCGTGATGTATATGTACTACATACATATGTATGTGTGCACACAGTGTTACACATATATATGTGTGTGTATATGTATGTATATACATATGTGCACATAGTGTTCTATAGAGTATATCCCAGTAAGTTCCCTGAAGTTAGAAATTATTTCCTTTTTTTGGTCCCTGAATCCCCATCACCTGTAAGTGTATTGAGTCGATAAACATTTATTAAGGGTCTCTATCATGTGGCAGGCACTGCGCTAAGCCCGTAGGTTACAAAAAAAGGCAAAAAGTCAATTGTTACCCTTTAAGATGTAATGATGTACAATGTATCTATATATATATATAAAACATATAATGATATGGTATACTATAATCATGATATAATGAGGTAGACAACCTGCAAGTAATTGTGTACAAACAAACTGTATGCAGGATCAATAGGAAATAATTAGCAGAAGGAAGGTCTGAGAACTAAGAGGAATCAGGAAAGGCTTCCTGCAGAAAGTGCGACCCAGGTGGTTCGGTGGGTAGAGTACTTGGCCTAGAGTCAGACAGAGGCAAATTCAAATTCGGCCTTAGACCCTCACTAGCTGTGTGACCCTGAGCAAGTCATGTAAACTCTGTTTGCTTCCGTTTCTTCAACAGTAAAGATAATAACAGTACCTACCTCCCAAGGTTGTTGTGAGGATCAGTGAGATGATAGGTATAAAGCGCCCAGCACATAGTAAACATATAAATGTTAACCGTTGTTATAATAATATATTATCATCAGTAAATACAGGGTGTCTCAAAAGTCTTTGTGCAGTTTTAAGCTTGAATGGCTCAGACTGACTTTTGGGACCCCCTGTATAGTAGAATTAAACTGAATGTGGCAGGGGGTGGTAGTCCCATTTTACAGATGAGGGAATTGAGAGCTAGAGGAGTTATAGGGCTCCTTCAAGGTCACACAGCAAATAAGCCTGGGTTCAAATCCAGGTTCAAAACCCATCTCCTCACTCTGAGTCCATTCCCTTTTCAGTCACACTAGGATGGAGAAAGTGCCTCAGTCCTGCTTCCTCCCTCCGTCCTGCATTCCCTCTGCCATCCATCCCTCCCTCCTCCACCCTGTGCTCTCCCACCTGCCTGGGCAGCCAGCATGAGGGCTGTGTTTCCTTCTTTGTCTTGTTGATTGACATCGAGGAATGGACAGTGACTGAGCAGAACCACGATACTGTCAAAGCCCTTGTAGCAGGCGACCATGAGGCCTGTCTGAGGAAAGGGCACAACTCAGCAGGGTCTCACATTCTTTCTGCATCTCCACTCCCAGAGCTCCCAGCCTGGATGCCTTCCCAGGATGCCCTTAGCCTCCCCTTTTGCCTTCAGTCCCAGCCAGCCCAGCACATGCAGTATCCCCCCTTGAGACCCTACTCCTCACCCCCTCAGCAGCCCCTGACTCTGTACATCTATCCTTGTCTTTGTCCTAGGGCCTGTCCTGGTCCCTGAGAGGGGTCCCCTCAGCCTAGTCTGTGGCCTTATTCCTCTTAGGGCTCTGCTCCACCCCCATGCCCTAGATTAGCTTTCTAAGGGCCAAAGCAAAGAAGCCATTCTCCCTAGCCCCAGCCTCCCTTCATTTTCCTGGGTCCATTTTGGGGAGCTAGCTTCTCTAGTCTCTGGAGGTATGGGGCGGTGTGGTCTGTGGGACTGGCCCCCTCTTAATTGCCCCTGTATTATTTCTGTTCAATTCCTCTTGCTCCTGAGCCAGGTGAAGGGAGAGAGAGAGCTGGTTTCCTCACCCTCCCATTTCTGTCCACCTGGGTGGCCTCTTCAGGGCTGACCCCCCGATCAAGGGTGGCTTGGAGTCTGGCAGGATCATTGCAGACACAGGCCCAGTAGAGAGGTCCCAACTCACTGCTGGGGGCAGGGCTTTCAGATGGAGTGGAGTCCTCCTGGTAAGGTTGCATAAAGTCTTCTGACAGCTCACTACCCTTGTCTGCCCCTTCCCACACTGTATCCCCCTCCTCCATTTTGAAGCTCAGACTGTAGGGTTCATCATCTGTCATTGCCCCTTCCTCACCCAGGGAGCCATCTGAAACACAAACAGATGCTGAGTGTGTGTGTGTGTGTGTGTGTGTGTGTGTGTGTGTGTGTGTGTGTGTGTTGTATGTGTGAGTGTGTCTGTGTGTGCTCAGAGACTGAAGGGTGGTTCTGACTGCAGAAGGCATCCCTCCCACTCCCCTCTCCCAGTTGGATGCCAGGTGTGAGTGGGCACAGGCAAGAGGTGTTATTTCACCCTCCACCCCCATCACCAATCATACACACAGGGTGGAGGTATGAGGGAGACTATGACAGTGTCCCTTCCATGTCCCCCAAGGAAAGCTAGTTGGGGGCAACCCAAGGAATTCCCAAGGGACCCCTATTCCATCAATATACTTACCTGGCAGATTCTGACCCCTTGGATTCCTAGTGATCAGCAGCATGAATCAGTCATAGCAGATGGACAAGGCTCAAGGGAAATTGCCCTGAGAATACCTCCCAATGCCTGAGCTGGATCAAGGATGGGTTAGCCAGGGATTGAGAGGGGGAGGGTGAAAGAGGGTGGGTGAAGCCAGGGAGGGCCAAGGTGAAGAGGACAGCCAAACAGGGCTGCTCTTGACACTGGAAAGGAGATATAGACAGGTTCCCTTGATCCCATAGAGGAGGTCTCCCTCTAACCAGGATTTGGGAGGTAAGAGGAGAATGCTTTGGTGGCATTGACCTCTATGGTCCTAGTAAATGCCCACCCACCCTAAAAAGAAAAAAAAAAGATCCTTAACAAGTACATCTCTAAGATTCATGGGTGATTTTTGCAAGTGTCTGCATTTTCCTTGCCAAGTGAATTTGACTGTGTAAACTTGAGAATTCCCCACCCCCAAACTGTCTATGAGAGCGTGGTAGGGTGGTGGGGAATGAGAGGAGACCAGAGAACAAGGGTTGAAGCAAGAGTGAGATGAGGAAGAGGAGGAGAGAGCAGAGCTCAGGGAACAAAGAAAGGGGAGAAGGAGGCTCAGGGAGCAGGAATAGAGAAGAGGATGAGGGTGAGGGGCAGAGGGGAAGAAGGGAGGGAAGCTTGGGGAGCAAGAGAGGGAGGGAAGAAGGGTGCTGGGAAGAAAGGAAAGAGGGGAGCTTAGGGGATAGGGGAGACAGGTGGTAGGAGGGTGGCTACATAGCACCCTTCAGAGAGCAGGCTGAATCATGGGGTTACTGCTGTCATCCGGGAACCAACCATCCTCCACCAACAAAGCAAAGGGCTGGGATTACCTCCTCCCTCCTCTCCATACCCTTCAAAGCTGCTTGGTTGTTGTTGGGTTTTTTCCCAGTCTAGCTTTACCTATATCAAAATGGGGGAGGGGGAGAGGCACTAGCTCATGACCTCCACCCCTCAAGGATTGGTTATGAAGCAACGAGGCTTTGCATTTCAATCTCTTATTTATAATAATAACTGGTATTGATGTATCACTTAAGAGTGGGCAGATTGTTTCACAGACCTTTACAACCCTCTGAGATAAACACTGAAGCTATTATTCCTCCCCACAGAGGAAGAAACTATAGTTCATAAAAGTTTAATGACTTGCCTGTGGTCACACAGGTAGTAAGGAGGAATATGCTGGTAAAGGTTTAACAATTGGCTTTCAAAAAAAAAGGGGAGGGGGGCAACTAGGTGGCGCAGTGAATAGAGCACCAGCCCTGGAGTCAGGAGGACCTGAGTTCAAATCTGGTCTCAGACACTTAATGCTTAATGCTCAGACACTTACTAGCTGTGTGACCTTGGGCAAGTCACTTAACCCCAATTGTCTTCCCCCCAAAAAAGGGGAAGAGAAATATTCATGACATACTTTTTAGTTTAATCTTCATTATTTAATATTTTCTTCATCACTTTCTTACATGTTAGGCAATCAAAAAAATAATAAACCAAGCCCTGATTTATAGCATTTGCTGATTTCTTAGATGTAAATGGTCATCCTGAAAATTTAACAATCAGCTCTCGAAAGATCTGAGCTGGCTCCAGCATAATAAGTGTCATAAACAGGTTTCAAACCCAAGTTTCTCCTGACTTCAGATCCAACACTCCTATTTCTTTTCTACTATGTTGGAGTTTTATTTTTATTTATTTTTTTTAAATTTTTTTTTATTTACTCATTTACTTTTAATTTACAAGATTCAGTTCCACAATCACTTGAGTTTCAGATTTTCTCCCCTCCCTTCCCC
>JAQQSU010018017.1:0-10569 GCA_028627135.1 Pseudochirops cupreus | reverse complement strand
CCGAGCTGACTTTAGTGGGAAGTATCTTTGTGTGCGTTTTGGAGTTCCAGGATTGGTTTAGAGTCCTATTTTATGGGTATTTTGGGGTGGCTATGTGAGAGCTGTGATATGTTACTGCTGCTACGCCACCATCTTGGCTCCACCCCCACATTTAATATTTATAAAGGCCTGTTAAGTAGAGGGTGTGCTAGAGGCCACATTCACTTTTTTATTAGGGTTACTTGAGAGTTAATTACACTGCCTGGGATTGCCTAGCTTTAGTATGTCTGGAGCAAAGAAGTATACACACACACACACACACACACACACACACACACACACACATACACACACATATGTATATATACATATATGTATATGCAGGCACATACACATGCGTATATGCATATACATGTATATATGTGTATGTATATACGTGTGTATATACAAATATACATACATATATGCATATATTTTAATTCTTTAATAAATTTAATTTTTGTTTTCCACATTCACTTCTGCAAGATTTTGAGTACCAAAATTTCTCCACATCTCTCTCTTCCCCTCAACTTCAAGACTGCAGGCATTCTGATTACCCCTGCCCCCTCATTTTTTCAACCCCTCCCTTTCTCTTATCCCCTTCCCTTCTATTTTCCTGTAGTGCAAGACAGATTTCTATACTCCATTACCTGTATATCTTATTTCCCAGTTGCATATGAAAACAATTATTAACATTTGTTTTTAAAACTTTGAGTTCCACAATCTCTCCTTCCCTCCCTCCCCACCTACCTTCATTGAGAAGGCAAGAAACTTGACATAGGTTCTACATGTGCAGTCATGCAAAACACTTCCATAATAGTCATGTTGTGAAAGACTAACTATATTTACCTCCTAACTATATTTACCTCCATCCTTTCACACCCCTCATTTATTCTATTTTCTAATTTTGACATCCATTTTTCCCCCTCATGGATTAAACTCAGTTTTGCTGGGTAGGTGATTCTTGCTTTTGATTCTAGCTTTTACCCTGCCATCTTGACTCCAACCCCACAAAAATGTCCTTTTCCAGTGAAAATAAGCAAGGAAGGGATCAACTGGCCTTTGTGTGAGTCACTATTTCCTCCAAACTCCAAACGGATCAAAGCCTAATTCTGGAAACCCTACAGCACTCAGATGCAGAATATTAAAAAGGATAAAATAAAAAGAATGGAAAAGGGGCAAAATCAGTAACATAGTTTCTTCAATCCTGGCATATATGAAATTCCCCAGTTTATCAGTTTGATCACCATCCATCTAGGTTTAAATTCTGAAGAAGACTTCTTTGTGGTGGGCCATAGGTTTCTTCTTCCTGAATGCCTGTGATTCTGCACTATCACTTCTCTAGTAGGAAGCTTTGTCCCTTTAAGCAATTCTACAGTACTTCTCAAGTATGCTCTGGAGGGTAGTCCATCTGTTTCTGGCAGCTCACTACAGAACAGGCCCTGCTTAGTAATATATAAAAGCATAAATCTATAGCTGAAGATCAGAGGCTGTCAGTGCAGTATAATGCAGCTCCTGTTCAGTAATTATGCATGATAAACATCTTGATTATAATACATCTCTTTCACTGAGGTGATCTGCTAACATACACACGATGCTGGTTTAGTGGCATAACTAGGCTATTCACAGATTTTTAATGTGCTATTTCTAGAACACATACGGTTTTTTTCTTCTTTCAAGACTTTTGAAAGGATGGTACCTTGCATACTGAATGCATCATTTACATCCAATTAAAATGTGAGGCTGAAGCCTCTTGAATCTAATATGTTCAAAGTAAGTTTGCTCTTATTTTAGGTGTCTTCATGGTTGAAGAACACTTAGGAACCAATATGTCTTGAGTACCACTGAGATATTATTGATAAAATTGTAACAAATTGCACTTTAGATGTTTTTCCTCATTGAGAATATTTTTTGCTTTCTAATGTTTGTCATTTTCCATATCTTCTAGGACAGTGGTCTCCAAATAAATACAATTCAGTGTAATTAATTTTAAGTTTAAATTCATAAAACTTAGCTTATCTGTACTATAACAAAATACTGATCATCTGGAATTTGTTCATGGTAGCAGTTTGGATAATTCATTGATATTTCTTAGGAATGAGTCTTTGAGAAATGAGAAGGGAAAGGGGTCTAATAATATATATCCAATTTCTGAAGTAAGGAAACAAAGTCTCATTTACAACCTTGCTTTGAAAAATTATGGAGAATCTAGAAAATAATCTCTTGTATATTTTGGAAGGAATATTCAATCCAAGAAATTCCATACTTATAGAAGTACTTATGTTACAAAATTAGAGCTATAACATCTGAAATTATTATTAAAAACCTGGCAGTGACAGATCTGAACTTTCATCTTCTGAAAAAAACAAAAAATATATTAAAAAACAAAAAAAATATATTTGGAATAAAACAATGACTACAAAGTAAAGTGACCCCCAGTCTTCTGTTTGGAAGTCAGAACCCTATAATTCAAAATGAACAATCCTTTATAAATAAATGTTAGCAAATAAAAGTAGGGAGAATCCTGGTAATATGGCAGAGAGGAAACTCAGGGTAGTTCACTCCCTAAACTATTTCAACAAACAAGAAAAATGAACCAATATGAATTCAGATCTATAGCAACTATAAGAAGAAAATTTAAAGAGCTTACCAGAAGATAATTTTTAATGGGAAAATTAAATTAAAGTAAACTTTATTGTTGTCCATCATTTCTGACTCTTCATGATTCTGTTTGAGGTTTTCTTGGCAAAGATATTAGAATGATTTGCCATTTCCATCTGTAGCTCATTTTATGAATGAGGAAAAAGAGGCAAACAGAGTTAAGTGACTTGCCCAGATTCACTCAGCTGGTAAGTATCTGAGATCAGATTTGAAGTCAGAGAAATCAGTCTTCCTAATTCTAGGTCCAGCATTCTATCCACTGTGCCACTTAGCTCCCTCTAAACCAAGCTAAACTAAAATGAAGATCCTCTCACCAACCCTGCACTCCCATTTTCCTAATTCTGACATTTCCCCATACAGCTCCTGATCTCATTCATCAGATGGTCTTTTACTATGACTGATATTAGATTTAGAATTTAGGACATAAGCCCTTTTAAATTGTCTCAAGGGAAATTTCACTTTCCAAGATGGATTGAAGTCTATGAATAGTAATAGTTCTAGGTTCAAAAAGAGATGTGGTTGATTGTGGAACCTAGAAGAAATTATTGAGTAGTGAGTTGATCAGAAGCATAGCGTTGGCTGCTAGTTTTTTTTAATGCTATTAAGGAAGAAACAGACAGGCAATTGAAGACTGAAATAAAGGTGAAAGTAGGCAATTGCAAAAGTTTCTCAAGGTTTTCCCAAAAAGTGATGGGGGGAAGTGAGTGAATTTTCTCCAAGTCTGTCTCAATCAGACTGCCAGGGTCAATTTAAGAACTGAAAAAAGTCCCAGAAAAGAAGGAGGAACTCAAAAGAATGGAACTAGTGAAGAATTAGGCCTAATAAAATGGCTAATCTGTCTGACTGAAGTAAAATCCAAAAGAGTCACACACCTTTTTAATATCTATAGATTTTTTTTAACCCTGATGATATGAGAAAAACAATAATAGGCAGAAAGAAATGGATGAGAGAGCACTGACTGTAAGAAACACATTTACAGCAACAACACTCTATAAATAACAGCAGAATGACTGATTAGGCTAGAGAAAAGCAGAGAGAATATCTAATAATAAAAGAAAAGAAATATCTCAGTGAACACATATGTCACAGCCAAAAAAAAAAAAAAAAAGAACTAGATCTTTTGAGGATAGTGAAGAAATCACAATGAATCCTGGAAGGTCCTTTAAACTATACTTGAGCATAGTTGCTTAACTCAATTACTTTAGGATTTTCTAGAATCATTCAGAAGAGTAATCAAATAATTAAATGAAATATTTACAAATTCAAAACATTAGAATCCTTAAGGATAGAATCACAAGTCTAAAAAGAGTAGAAAATTTAAAACCAAAGGTAGAGACTTCAAAGATTTTGTAGGGAAAAAAAAAGAATGACAGAACTGGAATGCAAATATTTGGTTTCAGAAGATAAAGTTAGAAATGATCAGAATAAAAATTCAACAAGATAGGAACAACACATAGAAGCTTTCCAAAACAAGAATGATGAAAAAAGAGGATAAGAAGTTGTAAAGCCAAGCAAGAGCAGCTTTCCAGAGGACTGCTGCTATGAATAGCTTTCAAGGTTCTGATTATACAGTATAGTGAACACTCTATTTAACAACAAATCAAAGCAAAACATTCACAGTAAATCAAGGTACAGCATTTACAATGTTACAGCTTATCACAGAAAATCAAAATACAACATTCACAACAACTTATCATTAATATGGCCACATAGTTTTCACCACAGTGGTCACATAGTTTTCAACAAAGAACAATTGTTCAGCAACTCAATCATTCCATCATCCTTAAGGGGGCTTGCCTCCTTAAAGGCCACACAATACAAAAGTCAAAGTACTCTACCCCTGGGTAGTACATTTATTTAGTCAACCTTGGAGTTCTTAATTCAATCACAAAGTACAATCACAAATAAATAACAATTCCATCAGTCATTACTCAATAGAAAATAAAACAATTCAGCAAACAAGACTTCCAAGTGTCTGACCATTATATCCATGCGTAGTAATTCACCAGAGAGGGAAGCACCAACATCTGGGTCTTCAAAGCCAAAGACTCAATGACTACCCAGAGTCTCATGTGGCCAAATCACATAACTTTTTCCAAAGTGAGTCCCAAAGCAAAAACTCACATCAGGGTCAGTCACTACTCAGTATTCACAGAGAGGTCTTTTCATCTTGACTTGGGGCAAGTTCTCAGATTCACTGTATCCCCTTCCATGGTCTCAGATCCTACCTGGATTCATCAAACTGTTACCTGGCTTCAAAGGCAGACAGCTCCTGGGTCCTTGTCCAGCTCTCCCTGCACTTCCTGCTCCATGCTGAAGCTCACAGCATCCATTCCAACTTAAATCCTTCACACTCTCTGTTCCTGGGAAGTCAAGGCTTAACAAAGCCACAAACAGACAAAATACCAGCACCACAGTCATTCTCTTAGCCTGGGCCTTTCTTCCTCAGCCTCCAGAACCTGGCTCAAAGACTATGCTCAATTATAGTTTAAAGGACCTTCCAGGATTCATTGTGATTTCTTCACTATCCTCAAAAGATCTAGTTCTTTTTTTTTTTGGCTGTGACCTATTTTTGTTTTATCTATTTAATGGAAGAGTAATAACAGGTTACTTCAATAATCTACTGAGCTTAATTTTTATTTATTCTTTCACATTTTGTGTGTTCCATTGATTTACTATTCTAATTCTTACCAACATTGTTCACAATATTACAAATAAGCAGAATTTGAGAGATGAAACAGATTGCAGAGGCAACATAGTCTAATTCTTATCCTGAAGAGAATCTCCACTCTAACATATCTGACAATGATTGACCAACCTTTGCTTGAAGACTTCTAAGCAGTGGTGAGAGAGTTCCCTGCCTATTAACTGCCCATTCCATTGCTTCTGGATAGCTTTAATTATTAGGATTTTTTTTTCCCCTTTACATCAAGTCAAAATTTCCCTGTTTTTGTCTTCCAACTTTTGCTCAAGATTCTGCTATCTGGATCTAAAAAAAATAAGTCTTATACTTTTATTATATATTTGTCACTCAATACTTGAATAGAACTATCATGTCCTTGATGAGTCTCCCCCCATCCTATCTAAACTTGTTCTCTTTCAACAGACTCTCATGTATCCTGTATTCAATGCCTTTTGCCATCCTAACTATCTTAGGAACACTCTACATTTTTTCGATGTTCTTCATAAACCCAGAATTGAACTTAGTGCATGAGATAAATTCTTTCAAGGGCAAAGAATGGTTGGACTATAACCCTCTTTATTCCTGGAATGCCTTCTTAATGTAGCAAATTATCTCATTATAATTTTTGGGCATAATATCACATTCATGTGGGGATTTCTTTCCACTAAATCCCCGGATAATTATCTAATGTAAGAAGAGATAATATGGAGCTGGAATATCCATTTAAAAAACAGGTAGCATCTTTTGGGTGACGAGTTTCAGTGGGAAGTTGGACATGAGGGAATAATGTACTATCATGGTGTGTGTGTGTAATCCAATTCAGTGGCCTATCCAGTAGAATATCTTTCCCAAGAAAAATGGAGATGGATAGAGTGACATAAATATGCTCTTAGAAGGACAATGCTGAGTTGAATAATAGGAAGAGGTTGTTTTATATCATATAGAGAAGCTTGTGCCATGCTTTCTATGATCCCAGACTCTTCCTGTATCTTTTAAGAGTTACTTGGCTACAATTTAGTGAAAACTATTCATAGCTGGAAAATAATCATCATTTGAAGGGGAAGGGAGGGAGGCAAGCCTTTATTAAGCACATATTATGTGCCTAGGATTGTTCTAAGTGTCTTACAAATATTATCTGCTTTTGTTCCTCAAAACAATTCCTGTGAAAGTATTATTATCCCCATCTAACAGCTGAGAAAACTGATGAGATAATAATTAACTCACTTGCTCAGAGTCACAGTGCTAGTTATGCTCTGTCTGAAGGCAGAAAATTTGAACACAGATCTTTTTTGATACCAGGACAAGTGTTTCACTGAGCTGAATTAAAGAAATTGTGGATTGTCAAATGTTTTATATTTTGCCCACTTCATTGAGTATTCCAGACTTTTCTATAGTTCAGGCCTGCACAACATATGACCCTTAGGCCCTCTGTGGCTCACTAAAGGATTTCAGGTGGCTAGCAAAAATTACAGGTTTTCCACTTTGCATGCTTTCCTGTTTGTCACGTGATCCTTGGCAACCAACCATCATCATTCTGCTTCTAGTCTAACCTATTTGCAGTCCAAAGGAGTTTAGCCTATTTTAATTTCAGTCCCTACCTACTGCCAAGTGGTGGAGGTCTGCTCCAGATCAATGGATCTCCTCTCAGACCGCTTAATGTAGTTGAAGGAAGTGACAGGCAGGTGACATAGAAATGGAGGCTGTTAAGATATTAAATTCATTGTTAAGAAGTGCTAAATATTTAGTCAATTCTTTAAAGTCTCTGAAGTTTTCCCCATTGAAGTAGCATCGAGGTATTGACTAGTCAAAAGCCCAGACAAACTCCCTGATGACCTAAGAAACAAAAACAAAAATGAAACAAACAAACAAACAAAAAACAGGGCATAATCTCTAGACAGTCAGTTGAAATAGGCCTTAGGGGTGTTATCTTTGGCAGCAGAGAGCCAGTTATAGAGTAAGGACCCAAAACATAAGAGCATATTGCTTTTTGCTTTTCCCCTTGAAACTACTGCCACTACTATCATCCCATATCTCCCTTACCTTTTGTGACTAAACTCCTTGAGGAGACTGTCTTCAACATGTGCCTCCATTTCCTCTCCTGTTTCTTTCCCCTTAATTCTCTATACTCCAGCTTATAGCCTCATCATTTCAATCAAAAACGCTGTTTCAAAAATTACCAATGAGCTCCTAATTGCCAAATCCAATGGGATTTTCCCAATCCTTATCCTTATTGGTCTCTGCAGGCTTTCAGGCTTCTCCTTGATACTTTCTTCTCTCCACATTTTCATAATGCTACCCTGGTTCTCCCCTTATCCACCTTGCCACTCCTAAATCACCTTTGTTGGATCTTTTTTCAAATCATGCTGGCTAAAGGTGGGTGTCCCATAGGCCCTCTTCTTTTCACCGCCATACTATTTTACTTGTTGATGTCTTCAACTCCCATAAATTCAATGATTATCTCTATGTGATGATTTTTTTTAACTGCTTGCCCACTTTACCCACTAAAATTGCATTCTGTTATACATAAATGCATGCATACATACATAAACATATTATATGTATGCATATACATAAGTATGCACATATGGTTCATAGATTGGTGTTTGCCAACATTCCTAGACAGGAAGAGCACAGACAATTTTTTTTTTAAGACTCTATCAAGAGCATTTATTTTTCTTCATTCTTTAGGAAGTTGGAAAAATGAACTCATTTTGCTTGCAAGCAAATAATTTTGCTTGCAACAAATAATTGATGTGAAATAGTTCACATTCCCTCTCTAATTTCCTGATCCTCTTTAAAATTTCTTGTTCTCCAGTTATCAGCCTTGTTGTCCATCTTCAATTGACTTGGTCAGTTTAATGCCTAATACACTACTGTAATTTCTGCATTTTGTCTTTCACCCTAGTTTGTTTCCTTACCCATTTGTTGATTCTCCTGTCTCTGCAAATGACTTCCAACATATATCTTACCTTCCCTTTCTGTCCACCTCCTTCATATAGATATAGCATATCTTTCTTCATTGTCAACATCTGCTTATTTTTCATCCCAGCAGACAACAGGATGAATGAAGTTCATTGGCAGATGAGGATGAAGAAATTGACAGTAAGATTGTTGTATGAAATCCCTAGGTACATACAAGTGAAAGATTTAAGTTAAACAGCTCCTGAATCTCTGCCACCTTCTTGCTGGCCTCTTGCCACTTCTCTAAAGATGTGCTCACATATGCAGAAAATGTTCACAAGTATTTCAAACATTTAGGGGAGAAGATAAATAGTGAAATGTTTTATTGGACTGATATATGAGTTAAGGTGCTTAAGAGCTTATGCTTCAAGTAACCCAAGTGAGTAGTTAATAATATGGATTGAGACACGCCATATGGAAAAAAAATGTATTATTAAAATGAATGATGACTGATAGTAACATACCTGACTTTGAAAAATATAAAAAATAAATAAAAAAATTCCTGACTTCCTTTCATTTTAGGAAAACAGAAATCACTTCAATCATCCCTTGATTGTAGTTCTAAATAGTACTCTTCCCTATAGTAGATATCGAAAGCTATTATTTCTATCATTGTGAAAAATAACAATGATCTACACATTTTTCAAAGCTGTCTCCATAGGCAATGATCAAATTCAGCCATCTTCTTCACAACATTGTTCAAACATTCCTCCCTTTCATCTCTTTCTACTGCAAAATTACTTCCTAGAACCCAAGAACCTATCACAATCACTGCCACATGTGTTACACCTGTTATTTCTTCTTGGGAGTGCAAACTTATAAATTTTACTTTGTCATGCCATTTTTTTTAAAACTTAGAGGATTTCTACATTAACACACAGACTTCTGATAGTAGCAATTAAAGATGGCAGCCTTAGGTAGGCCCACAATGTTTGCCTATTCCCTTTCTATGATCCTAATACACCAGAACTCCACCTTTATTTCCAGTTATTCTTCTTGTATGTAATTTGGCATTTAACATTTGTTACACTGAATTTTTGCTATATTATTGTTGCTGCCTGTACGGTTTTGAGAAGAAATCATGTGCTATAAGAAGCATGTTGACTTGACAGCTACCACATACATATTTGAAAACGGGACTCAGTTTTACATGGAAAAAGCCACTAAGCTGTTTATAGGTTTTGAATCAGTGATGCCACAACCAAGTATGTACCCCAAGGAAGTTAAAGATAAGGGGATTCTACATGTGTATATGCTAACATACATATACCTTCAAATATATATGTGTATATGCACAGACATATGTGATTATTCACATACAAAATATACATACTTATACACAAACATGTTTGTACTATGTATGCATATATACACACAAACATGTATCACACAAACATACACATACTTATAAGCCATATATAAATATATCAACAAAATCATGCACATTTACACACATGCATATATATTGTGTATGCACATATGTGGTGTGTGTATATATCATTGCATATCTACACATGTATATATGTATGTATGTTTTGTATTTTGTGCATATATGTATATACATAGTGTCAGCTGATATGATGCCTGTTTCCTTTAAGAGGGAGAATAGGTTTTTTTCAACTATCCTTTGGCTTAAATACAAAGGATTAAGCTACATGTCTTTTAGAAAAGGAAGACAGACACATTCTCACACACACATGCATGCATATATATATGTATATTTACATATATATATGAAAACACATCATACATTATACACCCATGTATACTTATATCTCTCTGTATAAAAATGTCTGTATGTAAAAATTGAGACATATGAGCATACACATGTATATACATACATACTTGCACAACATATCATACATTGCCATACTTTTTGTGGTACCAAAAACTTGGACAAACAATGGGGTATCAATTGATTCGGGAATGACTAAACAATTTGTGATATGTTATCATGGAATTCTATTGCACTGTAAAATTTCAGAAACATAGAAAAACTTGTCTGAATTGAGATAGAGTAACATTAACAGATTCAGGCAAACATAAATGCAGCAACTAGAAGCATCTGTGAAACTTTCGTATTGGTCTTCTGATACTTAATGACCGAGGTTCTTTTTTTTTTTTTATGGAGAAAATATTTTATATCTACTATTCTTACAATGCTATTTCTTTTTTTTTTTAAATTTTTTTTATTTACTCATTTACTTTTAATTTACAAGATTCAGTTCCACAATCACTTGAGTTTC
>JAQQSU010018016.1:0-10569 GCA_028627135.1 Pseudochirops cupreus | reverse complement strand
GATTGGTTTAGAGTCCTATTTTATGGGTATTTTGGGGTGGCTATGTGAGAGCTGCGATATGTTGCTGCTGCTACGCCGCCATCTTGGCTCCGCCCCAGGCTATTTAACAATATAGAAATTGTTGGTGATTGTGGAGAGAGTCATTGCAGTTGCATGGTTACATCACAAGTCAGATTGGAGAGGATTCAAAAGAGAAAGTTAGAGTAGGGATAAAAGTAGAGATCATATTATAGTTTGTTACAAGTAGCTGAATTGTGAGGGAAATGTGAAATACAGGACCTTTGTTAAGGGAGTGGTAGGGTCTATTGAAAGCTTTTTTTTTTTTAGATGGGAAAGACCTTGATATGTTTATAGCTAGCAGGAAGGAAACTTATAGGTATGAAAAGACTGAAGATTAGAGAAAAAGTGGGGATAATAACAGAGTGATCTGCTGTAGAGTGATAAGGAAGGAATCATGGGTGGATGTAGAAGAGATTATATCAGGTTTATGAGATGAAAAGTTCTAAGTGAATGATTTCAATACTTCAGTGACATCAAATTCTCAGCTGAGAAAGTAGAGGTGTTGGAAGCTGGAAGAGGTTTGAGGACAGAGGAAACTTTAGATCAGTTGAAATGGTTAATGGACTAGAGAATCAAGAGAAACTAGTTAAGAATGCCTTGTTGCAATGTTAGCCCATCTGATATTAGGTAAGAAAACAAATATGACTTGTTCGTTTGTCCCTATTCAGTCCTGAAGTCATGAAGTTTTGGATTCTGTTCATCATTTCTATTATATTCTATGGACTGACTGTGGAAACTTATGGACAATACCAGAAGCTTGGTATTCTATGATAGTTAACATATGTTAGTTTCATTGTGGTCACTAAAATATTAAGGAACAGAGACAGAAATAGAACTCAGATCTCACAATTCCACATCCGACATTCTTTACAATACATCAAACATACATATAATAAGTCTATTAGCTTTTGTTCTGGTAGAATAGAATAAGTTCATTTTTTTTCCAAAAATTTAAATTACATTCAAAACATAAAATATTTGCTTCTACTTGTGAATATGAAACTAATCTGTTTATGGAAATATTCATATTTATAAAAACAAACCAAGAAATAAAAATAATCTAAGTATGGGAATGCACTGTGAGTTGTTTCTTCTATTTACACACTGCAATGCTACCTATAGTGAAATTTAATTTACATAATTATATCTTGAAATTGAATATTCAAATTCTATATTCTTTTAGACTTTAAAGTGTAATTATCTGTGCCATTGTCTAATTAGGAATCTAAGGCTATTACATTTCATAATATAGTTAAATATAACCAGGCAAATGAGCTCTCATTTAATTCAGTACATATCAAAGTATTTTAAATAAGAATGAGTTTCTGGACAGTGTTAAGTATATATTGCATTAATTGCTTCTTTCAATGAAATCCCAAGGGAAGTGTAAACCATTCAACAACTCTTCCCTTTTTTCCTGTTCCCTCCATTTTAGACCTTGGAAAAATATTTCCCATTTAATCATATCCTGCCCAAGTGCAAGTTATTCCTTGGGAGTAAGTTAATCAATTTTAGAACAGAACCACTTTTTACTAGTCCTTTAGGGACACTTTAGCCAATTTTAATGTAATTTACTAAAGGATAAACCATAGATCTGATGTGCTATTGATGAATTCCTAACAGACTCAAAGAATAACCAGCACTCAAGTTAGTTCCCTGATTCACTGAGCTATCACTAAGTCTTTGTGGTGGTCACATATATGCTACAATTCTAATAATAATAGGAGAAAATATTAATATGTATAATCACTATACATCATATAAAATTGCTGTCAGTCCTCAGATAACAACAATCATTTCCCTACCCTATATCTGGGCTTTAAGAAATGATGCTAATGTGAAAAGGGACTGGAGGAATGATTTCATTTGTTTTATTAATGTCCAGATGAGGAAACACCCTACCAATGGATTCCAGTACATTTCCTCACAATTTATAACTTAGGAGATTTTCCAAGATTATTTAGAATTAAAGTGACTTGCTTAGGATCACATAGCCAGTGTATTAGGTGTCAGATGTGGAATTTGAACCCAGGTCTTCTTGGCTCTAAGACCATCTCTTTCTCCACTTTTTCACTCTCTTTCTCCCTATTGCTGAAAGTCACACATTTAACAGCATCTGTCACCTCTGGTAGAGATGATTTACAGAGGGATTTCAGAGTGACCGACTTCTTCTCCCTGATGCTAATCAATTATTTTTTTCTAAGATATAAGTTCTTATGCTAGGGTCCATGAAATTTTATGATAGAGTATTCATATATTCCTTTCAATAAGATTGATTTCTTTTATAATCCTTAAATATCATATTTTACTCATTTAAAAACTGGATTCGAAGAAACAGTTTATAAGTATCAAAATAATCCTGAAGGGTCCTAGAACCAAAAACAAGGATACAAACTGTGATTTGAAGGTTCCAAGAAGTGGAAGAATGGTGCTACTTTGATCAGAAAGATCAGAATTAATCTAATAAATTACTTCTGATTAGCCCCATAATTGTATGGCACAGACACTAGATAAGTCATTTTTTATTTATTTGTTCTTCTTGCTAGGGACAGAAGGGAAATAATTTAAGAACCCCAAAATAACACAACTCACTGATTAGTATTATAAAGATTTGAGAAAAAAATAAAATTTTGGAGTAGAAATATTCAGAAACAACTGGGCATTCCCACAGCATGTATAAAATGAACATTTAACTCAACAATATTGCATTCGTCAAAATTACTAAGGCCTTCAGAGGCTGCTCTGGTGTGGGTCCAACAACACAGAATGTAATAAACAATCTTTCTGGTACATTAAACTGTGGCATAAGTCCATATATATGAGTTAACCATGTTGGAATGTTTGCTTCTGGGGGATAAAGAGAATATTTTTATGTGGCATTAAAAATCTGTATTTTAAGACAAAGTCTGAAAGACAGCTTGATATCCCACTTAGAAAACTGATCCTGAAGCTAAGAAGACCTAGGTTTAAGTCTTGCCTTTGCCACATACTGGAATGAGTGTGTAAATCATCTCCCTGTTAGTGTTGTAAGAAAGTAGACAAAACTATAAATTATAGAGATAATAATTGAGCTGCATAGGTAGAATGAATATCACCATCTGGAACATACCGTTATAAATGAAATCACAAATCTAGTACCTATCCAATAAGAGGAGGTCTAGACCTAGCCCAACCAAAATTTTGATTTTACTTATACTTCCCTCAAGTACAAGTTTGATTATACCATGCCTCTTCTCTGTAAACTCCCACGGCTCCCTATTACCTCCAAGATCACATATCATGTGACTTTTATATCCCTTCACAAGCTGGCCCATTCTTATTTTTCTAGTTTTCTTATACGTATTCATTTCCACATATCATGTGATTTGGTAACACTGTCCTTGATCTTCCTTGTAGACAACACTCCATCTCTGGATTCTTTGACTTTGTATTGACTTTCCTCTGAGCCAAAAGATCATTCCTCCTTGTCTCTGACTTCTAGCTTCCCTCAAGATTGAACTCTAACCCTAGATTCCTAATGACTTCTCTTTAAGAGGATCTCCAATCTGTTGTATAAATAATTCATCTATCCACCCACCTATCCATCTATCCATCTATCTATCTATCTATCTATATACACACATATACATATACATACATGTATATTTATATACACACATATACATATACATACGTATATATACATATATATATATGTATATATACGTATGTATATGGTTTGTTTGTATCCTGTCTCTCCTGTTAGAATGTGAGCTCCTGAGGGCAAAGGATGTTTTTGCCTTCATTTATACATGGACCAATAATTCCATATCCCTGATATCTATTGCATTTCTAGGCTACCACAAGGTACTGAGATCTTATAAAGTTGTCTTCCAATATAATTAAAACACTCCTTTTTATGAACTTGGCTTTTCTTCCCATGCAAATTCAAATGATCTGTAAGATCGAGGTAGAGAAGAGTAGTCCACATATGGTAGATTTCAAAAAGTAATATATTACCTTATGAAGACAGAAGGCAGATATTTCTTGACTTTGTTAAAGAGGCAACACAAGTCTCAGGAATAACCTTTCTTCATCATACTGAGTAGACTTTTGTAATAAAAGCAAATTTTAACAACACATGGTAAATAATGCCCCAAATGGGAAGGAACATTCAAGGCCATCCATAAAACACAAATCAAATCCAAAGATAGTGATGTCAAACTCATATAGACACTGAGGCCACTAAAACATAGACAGTGATCCTGTGAACCATAAATTGATTTTGAAAAACACATATTAGCATAATCTGTGTTGTATTTTACATTAAATACTTTGCTAGACATTTCCAATACATTTTAATCTGATTCAAGCAGCATTTGAGAGTTTTTTGGGCCACATGAACCCTGAGGTCTGTGTGTTTGAGACCTCTATTTTATAATATGCCAAACAAATTATATTTTTTTAAAGAACTTTAGCAGGTACAAAAAGTACCCACTGTCTGAGACCATCCTTTCCCTTTCATGCTGATCTAATTAATAGAAAAATTTCCTTGACATCAAGCCTGAATTATGTCTTTGCTGATTGGTGTTACTTCTAACTCAGGTGAACAACAACAAATCTAATCCTGCTTGATCATGACAGCACTTCAAATATTCAAATGCTAGAATCATGATTCCCTAGACCTATAGTCTTCTCTTCATCAGGCTAAACATCCTCATTTCCTTCAACTGTTTCTCATTTGAAACAGAAGTTAGATTCTTCATCATATGAGTTTCCCTCCTCTGGGTGTTCCTCATCTTACCAAAATCATTAAGAAAATGTGGTACCCAGAACCAAAATTAATACTCAACATGAAGCCTACTGGCAGCTTAACTGAGGCTGAGCTGAGATCCCAGTGGTAGTGCCTGCAAGTACTGAGGCCTGGTGTGAATGTTTCTATATTTCCCTAGGGCTAAAAAGAAATACTTGGAGGTCTGGTGGCTGGAAGATGCCTGTTTTCCCAGTGCTACACTAGAAGGGCAGCCTTAAAAAATAAATACTTGTTTACTTATTCTTTGTTTATTTTCCTAGAGGAAATATAGCCTAGGAGAGGTGTTGTTTCATTTGGCATTACAGAGAACTTAGTTCAAATTCTGCCTCCAATATTTACTAGCTTTGTGACTCTGGGCAAGTTTCTCCACCTAACCAGTGCATATATACCTTATCTATAAAATGAAAGCCTCAGACTTAGTGGCTTCTGGGGTCCCTTCTAGGTTTCAATTTACAATATTATGATCCATTGGACAGACAAATCAAGACTGAAAATGACTTCAACTGAAAATGCAGTGTTCATTCTAGCTAGCAGCTTTTCTAAAACATTGTGGGATTATCACAGCTTATTATCTGAAACAGAAAAAGAAAACAGAACTAGAAAAAGATTATGTCCTGGAAGACCTCACCTTACTGACACATAATCACGTGTCTAGTGTCTAGTGTTTTCACTAAATATAATAATGTTTAAAGTTAATCTTCAAAGAGTTGGATAAGCACCTGCTATTTTGTTATAGTTTTAAAAGAAAGTCTACCAAGAAAAGTCATCCTTTTCTTCAGAAATATCAAGGTACAGAGATGCTTTGCTCTACTATAGCTCTGTGGTCCAATACAAAAGATCATAGTTCCTGAGAGGATCTCTCTAGATTCTTAGCCTACGACTCCAAATTTCAGTGAGCATAACCTAATTAACATCCCTCATTTTACAAACGAGGAAACTTAAACACTGGGAGCAAAATGACTGATTCAAACTTATATAAGAAGCTGATGACAAAGCTCAGACTAAGACTCATGGGATGATAGATTTAGAACCAGAAGAGGCCATAAATCCCATTGAATTTAACCATTTCATTTTATAGATAAGGAAATGGAGGCTGAGAATTCTCCCCAATGTGATACACCAAGAATAAATTAGAGGTGGGGCTTGAACATAAGATTCCTAACTCCAAGGCTAGCTTTCTATCTACTACTCTGTACTGTTTTTTTTTTTTTATTGGAGGGGGGAAAGGCAAGGCAAGTGGGGTTAAGTGATTTGCCCAAGGTCACACAGCTACTAATTATTAAGTATCTGACGCTGAATTTGAACTCAGGTCCTCCTGATTCCAGGGACAGTGCTCTATTCACTGCACCACCTTGCTGCCCCAGCTCTGTACTATTTCTACAAATACTTTCACTGCAAAATTCCTAATAGATGTATAAGAGTATGAAAAGGTCATTATATTAATATCATATTAATCAAAGTAATAGACTTAACTCTCAACTAATTGACATCTGTTCAACTTCTCTGCCCAGCACACTAATTTAGTTTTATTTTACCAGATGTATAATCATATTCATATCTAGAACTCCTATAGACAAAATGATATTACTTTGAATAAGGCAAAGCCACAAATGGTCTGCAAATCAGAGTTTTCAAGTGCACAGAAATGAAGAAAGAATAAGTGATTTGTCCAAGGTCACATAGCTACACATTATGTGTTAGAGGAAAGACAAATATGAGCTTTCCTATCTTCAAAGTCAACTCTTGTTCAACTATGTCAAGCTGCCTATCACACCAACATCACATGAAGGATAATAACAATAGAATCCCCATTAGAACATCAATATGAACAGTTGATGTGAGATATGACTCCTCAAAGAAACATATTAACACAGAAGGAGAGTCCTGATGAAGTAAGACAAGCAAAGAAAAATATCAAGGATTGTTTTTTTCCATCCTGTAAAATCAGCATAGGAAGAAAGAACATGAAACAAGAAGTAGGAGACAGAGCAAGGGAATTGAATCAAGGTCAGCTGACCAAGTAATTGAAAAATCTAGAGCATCTAAGACTGAAAATATTATGTGTTCATATAAGTGAAGGGTATCTTAGAATATGAATAAACAAAATGCAAAAGAAGAGGGCTAAGAAGGAGAACAACCATTTGCGTGCCACCTACTATAAACCAAGCACTGTGCTAAACATTTTAACAATAGTGCCTTGTAAAATTCTCCCAACAACCATGTTCTGTAGGTGCTGTTATAATCCCCTTTTTAAAATCGAAGCAACTGAGGCAAATAGGTTAAATGACTTACCCAGGGTCATACAGCTAGTTAGCATCTGAGGCTAGATTTTAATTCAGATTTTCCTGGGCCCAGGACTCCATCCAGCCGAAGAAGACTTAGGAATTTGGAAGGTAAGGTCTGTGACACTGAGTTGTGCGCTGGCCTGAAGACCATGTGGTAAGAACATTAGCTTTGGGATGTGGAGTCAGCTGTGAGAACAACATTTTCAGGAGTTATTAACGCAGAAAAGGTAAAGGAATTGAAAATGATCCGAAAGAGATTGCAGGGGGATCACTGTGCTAGCACTGGGCACAAAAATTGGTAATGTTTGGAAATAGCATTGACTATATACTTCAGGTGACAGTTCCAAAGTGAAAAGGAGCAATTGCTGTCACAAAGGATCAGGAGTTCAGAGGAGTAGTGTCCCTCATGACACCGAGAAAGCAGGATCCTGAAGAGATGTATCTCCTCTGGTGACAAGGGAGCAGTGACCAAGCCTGTCCCTGAATATCCCCATCTGGGAAGCATCAAAAACTTCAAACCTGAGAAATTTCTCACAACACAGCAGTATGGAAAAACCTAAAGTCTGGGATAGTCTACCCACTGCCCAACCCTGGGAAAAGCCTAACTTTGCCATGAACATCAAAGTTTAAAAATAGACTGGAAAAGAAAAAAACAAAAATAACTTTATCACCAAAAGTAATTATTGTGACAGGGAAGATCAAGAAACAAAGTCAGAAAAATACAATGATGTTAAAGCAGCTACAAGCAAAGTTAAAAAAAAAAAAAGAATTAGACACAAGGCCAACAAGAATTCCTGGAAGAGTTAAAATCTAATTTAAAGATAAAATAAGAGAAATAGAGGAAAAATTTGGGAAAGATATTAGAGTAATGTGAGAAAATTATGAAAAGACAATAGCTAGGGAAAAAGGTGCCTAAAAATAATGAAGAAAATAATACCTTAAAAACCAGAATTGGTCAACTATTAAGGAGATGTAAAATATCACTGATGAAAATAACTTCTTAAAAAGAAAATTGTCCAAATGGGGAAAAGGGGGTCAAAAACTAAATGAAGAAGATAATTCCTTTAAAAATGGAAATTTGCTGTCTCTCTCTCTTTTGTTTTATCTTTTTGTATTTGTGCTCCAAATAAATAAAAATATTTAAAAAATAGAAATAGATAACTAGAAATCAATGCCCTCATGAGACATTAGAAAACAACACAATGAAGGAAAAACAAATATGACAAAAAGGTAGGAAAAAATGTGGAAAAGTTTCATAAAAAACAAATGATCTGGAAAATCGATTGAGGAGAGATAGTTTAAGAATTACTAGGCTACCTGCAAGCCACAATCAAAGAAAGAGCCTAATTATCATATTTCAAAAAATTATAGAGGAAGAAAATGCTCTGGCATTCTAAAAATAGAGGGTAAAATAGAAATGGAAAGAAGTCATTGAGGAATGCCCCGGACACCCAGCGTGGAGGCGCGACCCACCAGGCAGGCCTGGACACCAAGTGTAGCAGTGAGACCCACCAGGAAGGCCCCAGAGGCCCGCAGCCCACTGAGAGGCATGACCTGCTGACCCACCAGCCACAAGGGCCACTCCCAGGCATATCACCATAGGGCAGGACGAACTGAGCTGATTAAGAAACAAAGGGAGGGCCCACAGCAGGGACAGTAGCTAGCCCCAGGGACTACCCATTCACAGCCTGGAAATTTAAAAAGCCCCTAGCTGAACCTCCAGGACAAAGATGACAGACTGAACCTCAGCTGCTCCAACCCCCCCCCCCCAACCGAAAAACACAGTAATTATTGCCCCAGAGGAAAATTATAAGCAGTAAAGTCTGAGGAACCCTGGAGGAAGCATGTGAATAAGGTCCTGCCTCAAAATGGGAGGAAATCAGGCTACAAAGACAAAGACAAAGACTCTGGAATCCTATTATAGTGAGAGGGAGGAATCAAACTCAGAAGGAAGGAGTATTGACTCCATACACACAGCTGAAGCCTTAACAGGGACTACAACCTGGTCTCAGGCACAGAAATCATTCCTAGATGAGCTCAAAATGAACTTTGAAACCCAGCTTAGAGAGGTAGAAGATAAAATCAACACCTCCTACCAAAACAAAATTATGAAATTGGAGGAAAAAAAAATCACAACGAAGAGAACAGTGCCTTAAAAAGTAAAATGTGTGAACTAAAAATGAAATCTGAGCATATGGAAAAGGAGCTTCAAAAACTAACCAAGGAGAATAATTCACTAAAAACTAGAATCAACCAAACTGAAGCCAATGACTCTATGAGGAACCAAGAATCAGTCAAACAAAATATCAAGACTGAAAAATTAGAACAAGGGGTAAAATATCTCAATGGAAAAATAACTGACCTGGAAAACAGATCCAGGAGAGACAAGGTGATTATCATTGGTCTACCAGAAAATCATGATGAGAAAATGAGCCCAGACAATATCTTCCAAGAGCTCATCAAGGAAAATTGCCCTGAGATCCTGGAATCCATGGGTAAAATAGAAATCAAAAGAATCCACCAGACACCTCCTGAAAGAGATCCAAAATTGAAAAGCTCGCAAAACATTGTAGCCAAACTCCAGAACTATCAGGTAAAGGAGAAAATACTACAAGCTGTCAGAAAGAACCAATACAGATATCGCAGAACCACAGTGAGGATTTCACAGGATCTGGCAGCCTCAACGTTGAAAGACTGGAGGAACTGGAATACGATATTTTGCAAGGCAAAAGACCACCAGACTACACCAAGGATCACCTATTCAGCGAGACTGAGCATAATCTACCAGGCAAGGAGATGGTCATTCAGTGACATAACAGAATTCCAGACCTTCCTGATGAAAAAGGCAGAGATCAATGGAAAATTCAATCTCCAACTATAAGAGCCAGGAGAGACATAGAAAGGTAAATGAGAAAACACACAAACACACGCACACACACACACACACACACACAAACACATACACATACACACACACACCCCTTTTTTTCTTTTTCTTTTTTTTTTCTGGGACACTAACACATTTTAATTGCTTTTAATGCTTGTTAAGTCTGGTGATGCTCCTGAAGCTATGAAATACAGATCTAAGAGAATATCTCAGAAATAATATTTTGACTCCTTTTCCCAATTTCTCAGTTTTCTTTAACATACATATACATACACATAAATTTATATAAGAGGGTTTACATATGCATACACGCACATATCTGAGTATATGTATAAATGAATCCATAGAGGGCATAAGATCAATTTATTAGGAAGGGATAATATTCCAAATGGTGAAATTCTGAGGTGAGAGAGGATTAGATTGAGAGGAGACAGGGAGAGTCAGAATGGGGTTGAGCATCTCATGGAAGAGGCAAGAGATAATTGTTACAATAGAGGGGGAAAACAGGAAGGCAAAAGGGAAAGAGTCAACCTTACTCTCACTGA